>APFE030837823.1:7060-50725 GCA_000404065.3 Pinus taeda | reverse complement strand
AAACTTCAAATGCTACTTAAAACAAACTTCGCAAAGGAGATGTTTTTGTATTTTTCCTATTTAACAAAGCATATAAAACTATTTTAACAAAAGCAATTGCAAAATTTATAAAAATCTATGAAAAATTCACTCAAAAGAAAATCAAAAGGAAATTTACCTAAAAGCAAATCTAAAGAGGAAAAATCCTACTAAGATGATTCCAGGTTGTTTTACTCGGTAACAATTGAACCAAGGACCAGTTCATGCAGAATCATAAACCGATCAAAAAACAAAAATCAAACTCTTTTGTTCTTTTTCTTAAGAATGAAATTCACAACTTCAATCAACAAGCTATTTTGAAATTCCGTAAAGAGACAACACAAAGGTAGGTTGCTCACACAGGTAGACTTTATGACAGGTCCGACTCCTAAGAAGACTGACAAAACCAGAGATATCCAAGGTTTCACAACTTCTAAAGTCAAAGTCACTACAGGACCAATGCAAAAATCAAACCCTAAGGCTAGAACTTCTATGAATTTCACTAAAACTCTTGATGCTAACGAAACAAGTTCAGGTAAAGATCTCTGACAGACAACCAGTGGATTTGGGCAATAAAAACTAATGAAAGACAAAATCTAAGGGAAAAAATGGAAAAAATGGAAATTTCTCAATTTTTGACAGGGTACGCAGGCAGCCTGTTTGCACAGGTGCGTGCACGCTCTGTGTACAAAGCTGCAGTGCGTACAGATACGCACTGTGCTCACCTCAGAGGGTGCGTACTACTGAAAAATTAAGAAAATATAAAATCTAACTTAACTCTAAGCTAGCTCACCCAAATACACAGTCAAACATCCAAAAACCAAAAGAGAAATGACTCTTTTGAGATCAAAGCGTCACTCAAAGGAAAAATCATTCACATTAATGGATTCCCCAGCGGAGTCGCCAATTTCTCATGCAGAAAGGGTTAATCTTGCAGACAAAACCAACCTCCCTAGAAGCCTAAGACTTTCTAGTGACAAACAAGACAATTAAGAGCAATCCTTCTCTAAACATGCATTTACAATACGAGAAATCAAGTGTTTTAGATCCTACCTGTAGTCCAACGTTGTTGTAGTAGTCTAGCCTCGACGATCCGGATGAGCTCCTCCTTCACTTCGAAACCTGCATTCACTAAAAATCAAACGATTACATAGCACCTGAATATCTCATAAAATAAAACATATTCAACATACATACCAAGGACTATATGAAACAACTCATTAATAACAAATTGTTGAGAAGAATGGACTTATTTGTATTAATAGGAAACAAAGAAACCATTACAACCTGAGCCTTGGTGTTGTGCAAGTTCCTCCCAGGGTCCAGCAAGAGTTTTCCTTTACTTTGATAAGCTCACCCACTTCCAAATGAAACAAGAAAGGATGGGAATCTCTCCTCACAAGCTTCTACAAGGAAGTCCTAATTCCAGCAGCATCTACCCTTTGGAATGTTCAGCTTTCAACCTCCCCTCCTCTGGCCCAATGCCTGTATTTATAATGTTCTAGAGGAAGTTAATCAGGTCCAACATCAATGGGATACTCCCTCTTTTGGATGGGGTAGCTCCTCTCTTGATGGGATAAGTTCCTCTATCATAGGGATGCATGAACCATCTGGAGGCGCTCAATACACGTCAAACAGTCTTCTAGAATGCTCTAGAAGTGACCACAAGTAACTTTTTTAAGATGAAACTCGCGCCTTTTGACCTTTACAGGAGTACGCACCCATCCCTTGACTTACAGAGCGTACAAGTACGCAGGTACAATGAGCTTGGGATGCGTACACGCAGGCAAGGTAGAGAGAACCTGCGTACCCAGAGATAAACATGTTTTTTAATGACTTTCTCTCTTTTTTGAGGTTTGACATGAAGAGAAGAGGTATAAGGCTTGACAAGGAGGATAATATGACTATTGATGGAGCCATATTAACTGCAGATAGTCATGGTGACAAATTTCAGTGTAACAGGCAAGAAACTGAAGTCTTCTCCTAGAAGAAGTGCTCCTATTTTTTTAAAGAGGGAAACCTTCAACCACGAAAGGGAGGTCTCACCCTGAATAAAAGGGAGAACTTTAACCTAAAAAGGGAAGTCTCAACCTGTGATGGTTTAAGGATGACCAACAACTCTGGAATGCTTAATGCAATTCCTGGAACTCTTCCAAAACTGGCAAGAAGCTGGAGTCTTCTGTTAGAGGAAGTGTTCTCAATTTTGTTCCTAGAATGCTTCCGAAACTAGCAAGAAGCTGAAGTCTTTTGCTAGAGGAAGTGTCCCAGATTGCCAAATGAAGGCATGTTCACAGGCATCTTTGTCTCTGGCTACAACTCTAAAACTGGTGTGGCAAGTTGTGGCTCAAGCTGGCTTGATGTGACTTTGAAGCTTGTAGATGACCATCATTTCCGCCCTTGTCAGATACAAGGTGAGATGATGGAGAAAACTAAATTGCAAGACTGTTTAATACTTTGGAACAAGTTCTCACATGTGTTTGGAATATCTTCTTGGTTGTTGATTCCCATTGCCAAGAAGCCATCCATCCAAGATGAATATTTGTTCTTGCAGAACGTTTGTTTCTGAAGCATCTATGTGAAGAATGGTTGGTTTTATGACAGTGCTTACATGGATGAAGATCAAAACAATGATCATTCAAATGGCCAACTCGGTCAGAGTGTTGGCATTTTACAATCTGTTGTTGTTGTTGTTGTTGTGGAAGAGGAGTAGAATCTGGAACAGCTGGAGGTGAACTGTCATGAGGAGCAGGTGAACTGTCATGAATGAATCAACACTATGAAACTGAATGGGCTTGGCGTAGTCTGGAATATGAAAGGACAAGTCCCTGTCATATCCAAGACCAATTCTGTGCTTGTTTTGGACAAGCTGTTCCCAGGGTCTGATGATGGGCTTGGGAAGTGCAAACTGAGTTTCTGCATTTGCATGTACAACTGCTGCTTTATTGGGCACTGGATCTAAATGAACTTCAACAATATTGTCTTGCTATTTATGGGAGTCTATTTCATTGTTCTGAACAGAAATAGGTTCAGAATGATGGCTCCACTGCTTTAGTTCTTCTTGCTGTAGCTGAGTTTCAAGCTGTAAAAAATCAATTTTTTTATGTACATCTTGTAAACAACTATGAATATCGGTGAGAAAATCTTTTTTGATTTTGACTGTATTATCTATAGTAGAGAGTATTAGATTGTCCAGTAACTCTAATATTTCATCAATTCGAACCATTTTTCTTCAGCAAAATTTTACTCCCTTTTGTGAAATGACTTTCTTGTCCAACAAATATCTTTGCCCAAATATGCTTCTTGTAGAGCTTTCAAAACCTTTAAAATAATTCTAGCTCTGCTCTGCGAGGATCTCAAAACAATATCAATAAAGACTCCAAACAATATCACTGCCAATTACTCTTGTTACTCAACCCTCCAATTGTTTGAGACACGGAAAGTCGATAAGCATAAAATGATACAACCAAGGAAATGGTTATTGAAAAGGCAATACCCTTGGCTATCGAAAGAGCACCATCATCAATAAATTTCTAAAGATAATCGATCTTGTGAATGAATGCAAGGATCTTGTAGTGCTCAAACAAGTAAAGAAGTGATTCCACGTGGTGTTCCCTGTTGTTAAACCCAATCAATAGAGCAGCCCTGGGCCTTCAACTCACTTGCTGTCGTGATCTAACTTGTTCAACTCTCTACAACATGACACAAGTGCAGTCAGTCCTTCATCTATGACTCCAGTACACTTGCTTAAGCTTAACTCCCTCAAAGACTTGCAGCTTTTCCAAACTGACTCCAATGTTGTGCTGGAAATTACACAACCATCAAATTTGATTGTTTGTAGTCTGTCACAATTTTGGAAAAATAACATCAGAAATTGGTATGCAATAGGAAAGAGTAAGTTGACGCAAGTCTGAGGAACCTCTTGCAATGGAAATTATTCTTGTGCAGCTAACATTCCAACACTTTGAAACATCAAGATTATGTAAGAGAGATCAAGATTATGTAACTCTTTACATTTCACAACAACAAGCTCAACTCCAAGATCAATGACCCCCACACACCACCTAAGATTCAAAGTTTGAAATTTACTATAGCCAACAACAATGCATCCAAGATTAAGGCTAAAAGCCTCGGCGGATGACTTTAGGAAATATATACATCAAATGGTATTCACTGTTCAATTCTCACAAGGTTTCTTGATGTCTACTCTGTGTCAAATATTTGAAGAGTGTATAGGAACATTTCTTGATGTTCAACATCTTGTTTACCAAAAATTTTCTGAGCTTGTTGCATCATACAGTCACCTTGTATTAGTGAACAGTTCTGGCCCTGGACTTGTGCAATTATTTCTAGCAGGTTTTGTGCCCAATAATCCCAATTGCAGAAGTGTACATCATTTCCTCTGCCGGAAGTGGCAAAGGAATAGAAGAGAATATAACCTTGAAGGAAAATATATTTGATGAATTGTTCTACCTACAAGTTCTTGATTCGCCTCTTGCAATGGTCAATATTGAAAGCAAATTGCTACCTTCTATGCCTGAGACCTCAACAAAAGCAAAAGCTGAGTCTCCTTTTCAAGAGCATGGTATGAATCTACGCATTAACAAACCCAAGTTCATAAAGCTTCAGGTGAGCTTCCGCATAGTCAACAAACAAAGTGTCTTTGTCTTGTGCATACTTCTGAACATACGTTGCAAAACTAGGATCAAAAAGCAGTGACTATCCTATCATGGAGACCAACCATGGATAGAAGAGCATAGTGCACACAACGATTGGGAGAGTATTCAAACTACAAGATTCATATGACTTTGTAATGAACAACAAATGCAGCATAATATTAATGACAGAGACAGCGCGGTATTAACCCAGAGGTGGATGCAATCTGCCGATTGCTCTCTGAAACTTCCGACGTGGATCAACTTGGACCTGAGCTCAATATGTTGGGCATTAAGGTTATGACTGAACTGGTGGAGGAAGTGCTGAAGAACTCGTAGAAGGTGGGTGAAGCAGCCCTCAAGTTTTTCCACTGGTCTATTAATCTGCTTGGGGGCAAGCATAGCCCTTATGCCTGGAATCTGCTTGTTGATGTTCTTGGCAATAACAAGATGTTTGATGCAATGTGGGATGCAGTGAAATCCATGAAGGCCGATGGGATTCTCTCCCACCAGACCTTTGCTACTATTTTTACTTCCTATGCAATGGCAGAGAAGGCGAATGAGGCGATGATGACTTTCAAGGCGAATGAGGCGATGATGACCGTTTCAACAATGATTCATGACATATGTCAATGGAACAAGCTTCAAAGCAAATGTTACATAACCTTCAACGCAATTTTAACAGCTTCTCAAACGATTTAGGATCAACGGAAGTTCAACGCTTCATTCCAATAATTAATCAATACATGGAGACCTTTTACATCAACCCACGAACATGGATTTCAACGCACAGTGAATCACATACTATGAATCAAATATTTACACTATGAACTAAATCGCACCATTCATATACACCATAAATCGAATAGCATACTATGAATAGAATCACGCCTTTCTACTACCTGTCATTCATTCCATTTTATTCCAAAATGTACCAATGTGCAGATGATAACATCAAGTTACATATTTCACGCACCAAATTAGTTGTTAATTGTTTGAAACTGTTTAGAGCAAAAACGGTGAGTAACACCAATGAAACAAATTTTACAAGGAGATAAAGAGAAAACTATGATGCTCAATTAAAATGAATGCCATTAAAATTTCTGACTATGAGTAACAAAACGTTCCAGCGATTCATTTATGAAAGGTAACGGGCAACCTCATAATTCTCAGGACGGTCCTCATCTTCCACATGGGATTGTAGCAGAGCACAGGTAATGGCAGACACTCAACGCATTCAAACGGATGGTCAGAAAGAGTTCAAATGTCAGGCTTGTATGGAGCAGAGTGCAGGTAATATAAATAGAATATGGCAGAAAACGGTTATAGAGAGCGCATAGAGTGTAAGAAATAATATGGTGTAGAATGAGGAATACAAAGCTCAATAAGGTGGAAATTATGATCAACTTTGATTAGGAGAAAGACAGAACTGACATGTATATAGAGACCACAAAACAAGTGGCTCAAATTGGAGCAGGACCAGCAATCGCCTGCTCTGATACCACGTTAAACACACATGGGCAACAGAGGAAATATGAAAGATAAAACATGCAATTACAATTTTATTGACAAATGATATACATTTATAGTACATTGTTGTGACCGTTGGGTTTCACATCCCAAGGTCTCTTGGACTCCTTTTGTCCATTCAGCTTCCACACTAACCCATTGAGGATTAGCTGTCCAACAAAATTTTTCATCCAATAAGTGTTCCCGCTCGAAATTTGGGTAAACCCAAAGGGAGATAAGTTGAAAATACGAGTTGAAAAAGTAGTTTTTTTCTTTTTTCCCTCTAAAATTTGATGATGTAATCTAATCTTATTTTATTATTTCTGCTATTATTTTATAGTTTCCTTAGGAGGCCCATTTTAGATTTCAAAATTCCCCTAATGTGAGCAACCGATCTATTGTCCCCTTCTGTGTTTCAAGTCTCCTTTCTCATCCCATCATGACCTTGTGGCACCTACAAAACATAATATTATAAACAATTATTGTGATAGGGAGTTCTTAAGAGTGATCATTCATTCCACCATTATTTACTTATAGGGAAAGCCCCACGCTTCTAGATTGACTTATTTTCCTTCTCCTAGGGCTTTATTTTACCTCGAATGGAGATCATATTTTCCCACCTCCTACCTACTTTATCTTCCATGTGATTATGTCCACATTCACTTTGGGATTTTATACATGAGTAATCATACTAGCATGCATATGTATACTAATATGATAATATGTTGTTTGCATTGGACATACCATTACACTTAGCATTAGACTTACTATATGCATGTTAGGCTAGGATGCATTAAATGATGATTTTTCGCATTACAACTAACATCATATGATATTATCATGGTAGATTAACTTCATTTAGATTCAACTTTCTTTGAAAATGATTTTTCTTTCTTGTTTATTTATATGGCGCAATACTAAGCTTGGGTGATCATAAGACACCACAAAACATGCTTCCTCGAGTGCTTGGCCATTGATATGTGCAAGTAAGAGGTCTGCAGTACCAAGATATTGTTGGTGTTCTCATGACCTCCCATCTAATTAGCTTTGCACACCATTCCAAGAACTGATGTCCCAGTGGGAGCCACATGCTACCCACTACTTGTGGGTAGTATGCATAGGATAAAAAATTTCTCCTAGATGGTACTCAGTCGACAACCAATAGCCCCTTGTAGCCACCAGATAGCTCAATGTGTATTTTTCTCTACCACTCGAGCCATCCATGTTGTCCCTCACCCATATGTTATGAGTGTATGTTTGAAGATGGGCCTCCCGACCGCAAAGGTATGACTTTTCATTGGTTTGGTTGAGTAATTTTGATTTAGTTTTCATGGGTTCTTTGTGGCATGGATTGGTGAGGGGATTTGACAGAAAGAGTGGGCTAGTTGTGTTCTCTTGTCTCCTCCACCCGATTTGGTGTTTGAACTTGTATCCTAGTCCTGTGGGATCTCATTTACTAGCCACTAGCTTTCGATTTGGCACTACACGGGAAATGTTGATTTTGGTTGTGTGGTCCCACTTCCAAACACCATATACATCACCCCCTTCCACTCATTTTAACCCCATTCATCATTTTCCCCATCCTGGTCCATATAGGGTTAGCCTCCCATTCCCCTTACCCACACCTAATGTCAGGCCTTGAACAATGCCCTAGAGGTTGATGCAGATAAGAAGAAAAGAAAATTAGCATAATTTGGCCACTATCAACAGGAAAATGTACCACAAAATGCAAACCATGGTCAGGATATACAAAAATAGCATGTGGGTAAAATCCAAACATAATCTCTACCCCTCATATATGGCCATCACCCTAGTTCCTGTGGGCCCTAGATGGGCCCCCCTCAGCATTAAGGAACCCATGATTTTCCCAACCCCTGGTGGGCAATGAATTGCCCCACCTTAAAAGTGGGTATCCACTGCTATATACCACACATCATGTTATTATCACCTGGAGCCCTGATCAGTTAGGAAGAAAAATAAATAAAAGGAAAAATGCATATGAATAAGGGTGGAAAAAAAGGTCGGGGTAACTTATGTACACGACTTGCTCCCTCCTAGACTCATATACCTAGGCCTAATTTTCCCTTATTATAGCTACCCTTACACCTTGACATATGGTTTGGATGATTCCCCTGATCCCCACTCCTTTCCATTATTATATCACTTGGTACCTACCACTTGAGGGATGTACCATAGACATATCACCCCCTTTAGAGCTTGAACCCACCTAATAGGGTCTTTGGTTAACCCCCATTTGAGCTTAGAGACACTTGTACATGCCAAAGACCACTATGGAAGGGCATGCCACCATGGAGTGTGCCATTGATCCATGATTTGTAAGCTTTATTAGTTGATTATTCTAATGACTTGTTGTATTAGAGGGCAAGGGGGTGCATTGGATCTTATGCGAGATTGCAGGTGGTTCTTCATTTGGGTCTTGGTCTCCCTATACAGGGTCCTAGCCCTCCATAGGGTCGCATTAGCACTTGTATGGTGGGTGTTGAGAACCACAAGCCTTCACCATGGCAGATATTACTTCATCGATCCCTAGTAACAATCATCGATTACTCGTGTTCCACCTTTGGGATTACTATGATGCACTTGGTTCACCATGTGCGGTCAGCCTCACAGTTGCACCATACACTTTGAAAATGTTCCAGGATGTATCTCACTATAGAGGAAGGGATTATGTGATTACTCTAACCCTTACAGATGGTCTACAGGAACATTCGATCAATTTGCAGACCCATGAGGATGTCCTTGTGCCCCCACACCCACTTGGGAGCACCATAGGTTATTGTTTGTAAAACAAGGGTCCAACCCCTTGTCCACTATGTTTAGAGTCCATTTCTACATCATATCATCCCTTAGACTTCATTGGGCCTCCTCAAAGTCCCAACGACTCACTTTGTTAAACATTCTACCCTCTTCACAGGCTAATTTTTACATTATTGAGCTATTTGGTGGGCCTGTCACCAAAAGTATTATTATTATGCACATTATTTGATTTTAGGGGCTTAATTAGGCCAATTTAGCTTAATCGAATTCATTAGAGAGTGTATAAATAGAAGTGATATGATTCATTTTTATCATCATCACTTGGATTGGTTCTCTCTCCCTTGTGATATTTTTGCTATTCCTTTTGGAGGATGAATTTGGATGATATGTGTTGTAGTTCTCATAGACAACCTCCAGATTGCAAAGAGACCAGTGCTCAAGACATCCAAATTCAGTGCATCTATGATTTTCTAATGGAGAGTTTAGAGCACCTCAAATAATGTCACTTACCATTTGAATTCAGTTGATTCAAACAACTCCAGAAATGGAAAGTTCATGAGTTCATGATACATAAGATATACACAGTGATATAAGGTGTCAATCAACAGGGACCGATATCATTCAAGGACTTCCAACTTATTTGAATTAAAAGAGGTGTCATATCAGAAGGAATAAGAGAATAAACCCATCATGTAGAGCTTGAGCTATCAAGAATTTTACACTCATCTAGATTCAGAATGAAATGACAGTCTAGAAAAATGGTGAATGCGAAGACTCACGGAGCGCGTTTAAAGATTATATTTCCAAGAATTCATACAAGCATTTTCCATCAACATTTTAATTTAAATGAATTTGTATTAGAAAGGAAACATATCTAGCAGCTACTTGACATGAAGTCTTAGAATAACATGAACATTTATGAAATTACAAGGAGAGGAGACATGTTGGAATCCCAAAATGCAGGAATCACCATTAATTCTGCATTAATATTTTGAATAGTCATACATATCAAAGAACCAGAGCCTTTTCCAAAATAATATAAAGTTTCTTTTCAAAAAATTTGAACCCTTCTTAAGTGTTTCATCCCTCCTTCTATAAGGAGAGGGAGAGCCTGAAAATAGTTACAAAATATCTTAACCTGAGCTCCTGCTGTCTGCTTGACTAGTTGTCTGAGCGTGCAAGGCTCTATCACCCCAAATCATTATAACAAAAACATGCTTTGATGGCCTCTAGTCCAGCCACATCTCAACGACTTTATGCCTCTTCCATCTCTTGATTGATTCCTTGTCACATTTTGTCTTAACAACTTGAATTATTCATTTTTAGGTGCCAAGAGCGATCACCCATGATGGCCTTAACCTGTTCTGAGCACAGTTTTCGATGCATCTATCACTTTAGACTTCCTTGTATTACAATATCAGACCCTGATATGCCTTGTAATGTCGCCACAATTTAATATCAGAGAAGTACCATATCGCAACTTCATAGTGGTGCGACACTTAAATATGTTGATTGTCGATCTCTGATTGGATGAACTCCTTTGTTTTAGCCCCTTTCAACATTCCTCATCATATGACCAGGGGATATCACTTAGTGCGGAGCCTTAAGGTGCTAGGTAATTTTGGGCCTACACGAGGGCTATCCTTCCTTTGTAAAAATGCTCGGAGCCCTTGGTTTCCTTAAGTCTGCATGAATGCACAACCTATATCAAATATCCACTATGAGTGGATCTCAATCAAGGATTTCAATTGACAGTGCTACACACTGCCAACGCTAATCTTTGATCTGTGATCTTGCCTACTCCATTTGCGATCACTAATATCATACCTCACTAATATTCTTAACTTCTTTTATCCAAACCTCTGATGGTTGTGACTACCAATATATCGCACCTCTGATTATGCAATTTTTGATATTCTGATGTGTGCGAAAATGCGCACACTGATATCCTATGCTTCATGATGTGCGATCACGGATATGTGATGTTGATCTAATGCACAATTGTCAATATGCGACATGCTTGAACCTCTGATTTGTGATCTACGATATTAGACCTCAGATATTCCTTCTTTTCTTGAGGCTTTAATCCTTTAACTTTAGAAGACCATAAATTATGATCGAGGAGTCCATTTTTTGACTTCTACATATCGCTAGAAAGCTTGTTCGGAGCACTTTCCTTTATAGGGGGTCTGATTTGGGCTTTAGGTCTTTCAATGGATTTGAATATGGCTATAAAATTCTATTATCTTTTGCACTATGGGAAGCTGAAAACACATTTTACAAGAGGTGACAATATTGGCTCCAACTAGGGACGGTGCCTTGCTAGCAAGGTGTTGAGAACCTACAAACTAGTAGCCTTATCCATTGGGCATGGAGACATTTTATTACAAAATTATTATAAAAGTAAACAGATAAAACTTCAAACGTCATATAGTATTTACATATACACGCCGGTATTTATAATGCATAAGGGAGGGTTACCATTAGTGCTAGAAGTAGAGTTTGAGTAACTGACCATTTATTGGCATTTCTAGTGATTCTCCTTCCAAGTTTTCCAATAGGAAAGTATTATTACCTTTTGCTTCAGATATTTTGAAGGTACCAAACCATAACAGATCAAATTTCCCATTCTTTCCCTTATCTTCCCTTAGAGCATCCCACCATAGGACTAAATCCCTTGGTTGTATCTTTAGCCCTTTTGTCAAACAAAGACTTCATCTTCAACTGATAACTAGCCAATTTTACACCAACCTATTCCATGTTTTCATTCAATTCAACCAATTGATTTATTCTTCGAGTTAAATAATTGGGTTCCTCTTCTGCCTCCTGCAATAACTTCGTGACTAGCATTGCCAACTATATATATTGTCGCTCTACCATATGCCAACTCAAAAGGTGAATTTCCAGTGGATCTTTTAGGATTCATTATGTTATCCAAGAGAGTGAATTTCAACTGAGAGTTCCAGTTTATTTGATTTTCTATGGTTGTTTTCTTCAAAACCCTTACCATTGTCTTATTGGAGGATTCATCTACCCTGTTTACCTTAGAGTAGTAGGTATTCGAATTCCCTATTATGATATTAAAATTATGACAAAAAATAACAAAATTGGTGGACTTAATGGCCTGAGCATTATCTGTTATTATCTTCACAGTGCAACCAAATCGTGACAAAAAATTTTCCTCCAGAAACTTAATCACCATAGACTCGGTAACATTTAGAGCTAGGATGGCCTCCACCCACTTCATGAAATAATTAGTGGCAGCCAATATCCATTTATGTTGGCCAATAGAGGGAGGGTGTATCTCTCCTATCAAATCCAACCCCTATTGTCTGAA
The DNA here is from genome assembly GCA_000404065.3 of Pinus taeda. Classification (NCBI taxonomy): domain Eukaryota; kingdom Viridiplantae; phylum Streptophyta; class Pinopsida; order Pinales; family Pinaceae; genus Pinus; species Pinus taeda. The sequence goes on along the minus strand of APFE030837823.1, from coordinate 38,431 downwards.
AGGCTCTTCCACACTCATAGGGACTAAAGGGAGAGGAGCTATTTTTGCTTTTCAGTGAAGACTTGACATTTCTGGCATGCCCAGACCTAAGAGTGGACCTCTCCAAAGAGTGTAGGACAATAAAATTCGACTTTCAAGATCTTGCAGTGAGCAATTGTCTTCTAGTTGTGGTGACCTCCACAAACACCTCCATGGAACTCTTTAATTACTTTGTGAGTTTCTCCTTCCACTAACTATAACAACAAGATTGTTAAGAAAATTTACTGCAAATCATAAATTAATCTCGGATATTTACCAGAGGAACAAAACACAAGAACAACCATCAACCATAAACACATAAATAGAAATGTTTATCTGGGAAAACCCAACCCAATAAGATCTCATTAGCATTGGCCAAAAGACTTGGCCAATCCGGCCAAGTGAGCCTTCATCGCTCACCTCCAAGCCTACTTTACAATGAAGTATTCCCAACCTTTTTTATAGCCTCCATTACAAGTAATACCACTGACCATAATACCATTGGTACATTATACCATGTGCCCAAACCCACTACTATTTAACCAGGTCAACCTTGACTCAAAACCCGTGTCAATTTTACATTACAATTCCCCCCTTAAACTTGACTTGGGGTTCCTTGACTAAATCCAGCCAAAACCTGCTAAGTGAGACAACCCCGCTCACTTTATCCCTTACCCCCTTCAGAGTTTTTTTTACCCAGGGTATTGTTAACCCGACATCCCCCTATCACCTAGGCCTAACCTAGACTTTACCAGTGATTATCGAGGGATACGCATGCCATACCAGGTCTTATAGCAGTATGCCCATTTACATGTAAAAAATTTACTCCATAATATTTTGTTTTCCCTTGTTGTTGTCTTTGTACATATGACATCAATGTCCATATAAAAAGAACCCATCTACCAGATTACAAGGGTCACCAGCCACTGTAACCGCCAATTATCTAAGCGTTCTTTTCAAGTACATGGTTCATAAATTAATTAATCCACATGCACATATCCTCTCATCTCTCATGAACATCAACGTAATTTCCATTAATGTTGATGTCCATCATTTCATCGACTTTCTTAGATCTCTCTTTCTTGTGACTAATCCTACCTTCTGTGCCCAAACTTGCGCTTCCACCTGCATTGCATCCTCATTAGTGCTTGGTAGTTGTGACCATAGTTCATTTCATGTGGCTGAGAGACATTGAGGTCTAAACCCTAACAATCCCTCTTCAATCTACCATTCGATTTTCACCATGAAATCCTACTCTAGCATGGGGAATCTCCATAGTGTCAACTATGCCCTGATCGAACTTATCGAGAATCGCCTCACTGAAGCATTTCTGGACCTCTTTCTTCAAAATTTTAATATTTCTCCTCCACGTCTCTTGCACCCATTTCATTTGCAACATCCATCATATTTGCTTTCGTGTGATCACCACAACACGATTGCACACAATAACCACCACAACGTAATCTTGCATGGAGAAGTTTGTTGTGGGAGCATCGTCTAATTCCAGCACCTATATCTACAAGTTTTTCAATGAGAACCATGACATACATAGCTCATTTTTAGATAGCATTGCAGCCACTCTGAGTTCCCATCTTCCATTGTATCCAAACAACTTTTTTCCTTCATCACCTAAGCCCAAATATCCTCCTCTGCGAGCCGCTTAACCATGAAGCCTCTCTGCAAATAGCGCAGCCTTACACATAAAGAATTGCATAGTCTTCACCATCGTCAGTAGTTGCAGTGGCCTGAGACAACCACAACAATTTACCAACATCAAAACTTTAGATTCTCATTGTCCTCCTCGAATTCACCTATGTCATCAAGGACTGCGATGTTCCAAATGTTGAGGAACACCTCGGCCATATCCTTGCATCATCTCATAGTAGCCAAACGAGTATTCTCATGCTTTCTTCATCAAACTGACTTCTCCAAGTGTTCTCATGGCACATAAATCATAAGCCCTTTGATCTCATTCCCAGCTCCACTCCCTAGTTCGTTGACAACATCGAGTGACACATCTATAGCAGATAAGCATGGATTTATTGCCAATTTTTTTTTCTTTTTTTGCAGGATTTGTAGTGTTGGCCTCTACATCGCCAACACCAACTAAATTGCCTTATGATAACACCACTAAATTATGCATCCTCTTCCAGAGATATGAAATCTCTCATGCTATCAATTTCATGTACTTGTCTCTCTACCTGGCGCATACTCCTCTTGCTCATCGATCTAGATTCATATCTAAATCACCAAACCGTATAAACACAACTTGATAACTTAGTGATTCCTTTGACAATTTAGATCGAGCATGTCACTTTGTTGATTTGCGATCAGATCACTCTATACACTAGGCCATATAACCCTCGGCAATAGAAACATCCCTCTAAAGCCAAAAATCGCTCTCATACCAATTGTTAAGAAAATTTATTGCAAATCGTAAATTAATCTTGGAGATTTACCAGAGGAACAAAACACAACAACAACCATCAACCATAAACACATAAATAGAAACGTTTATCTAGGAAAACCCCAAATCTAGGGAAAAACCCAACCCAATAAGATCTCATTAGCATTGGACAAAAACCCTGGCCAATCCGGCTAAGTGAGCCTTCACCGCTCACCTCTAGGCCTACTTTACAATGAAGTATCCCCAACCTATTTTATAGGCTCCATTACATGTAATACCACGAACCATAATACCATGGGTACATTATACCATGTGCCCAAAACCACTACTATTTAACCAGCTCAACCTTGACTCAAAACCTGAGTCAATTTTACCTTACAAAGATCTGAATCAAATCTTTCCAATAGAGTTGACAATTTGATATCATGAAATTTTGAGCTTGCAATCTCAACATTTGATATTTGAACTTATCCATTCTCGCTGGACACCTTAGAAACAAAATATAATGAACAATATTCTTATACTAGGCCGATGTTTCATATTTGATATAAATCTTTTGTTATGAGGTCTTGATGTCTTTCTATTGTACTCCTCCTTCACCACTCCTTGCTAGCAAATTGAGCCCAAATGCTTGGTAGTTGGATTATGATAGGATCTTGGCCAATCCCTGTCTCTTTACAAGCTTAGTAAGATTTATGTCCAAGTCATATTCTTGAATTATAGCGATGCAATTTCCCCTTTTTCCCTCATTGTCTCCTTTTACGAGGATGTCCTTGACTGCTGTTGTGGGAACATAAACTATAATAATGGACTACATGACATAAACTCTAAAAGCTTTCAATGCCTTGACCAAGGCATAGGCCTATTTCTCCAAGATGTTGTATTTCATCTCAGTGTCTCTCAAGACTTGACTAAAAAATTATATTGGTTGTCATACCCTTCCTTGTTCCTTTGTAGTAGAACAACAGAAATAATATGAGGGGAAGAAAAGTAAAATATATAGAAAGGTGCAACATAGTCAACACATACTAGAACATATGCTTCTACAAAGGCTTCTTTAATTATAGCCAAGGGTTCCCGAGAATTTGGGCTCCATTTTACCTCGTTTTCCTTTTCCATCATGCCAGTGATTCCTTTTACTATTTCAGTGTAATTGGGTATGAATCTCCTCAAAAAGTTGATTCTTCCCAAAAAAACCTAGACCTCTTTCTTTTTCCTTGGTAAGGGGAGGTGACTGATTGCCTCTAACCACTTAGGATCGATTTTAACTCCTTCTTGTGCAACTATATGTCCCAATAATTTTCCTTCACTTAAGGAAAACTGGGACTTCTTAAGACTCAAGGACAATCCATATATTCTACATTTCTTGAAGGTAAGTTGTAAGTACAAGATGTGCTCTTCATTTGTTTTTTAGAATATTGTGATATCATCCAAGTAAACCACTATAAATCTATCTTTCTCCCCCACAAAGGCTATCTCGATACCTCTTTGAAATGTCCCTCCAGCATTTACAAGACCGAAAGGCATACGGGAATACATGAAAGTTCCACAAGGGGTGGTGAATGTAATTTTCTTTCGGTCATTTGGGCATACTTCAACCTGGTTATATCCTGAAAAATCATCCATCATGGACATCCTAGCTGAACCAACAACTTTCTGCAATATGTAATCCATCATGGGAAGTGGGTAGTTGTCCTTTAATGAGGCTCTGTTCAAATTGTGAAAGTCCACACACAACCTTATTTCTCCATTCTTCTTTTTGATCGGGACTGAGTTTGCCACCAATTCTGAATATCTTAGTGGTACTATGATTTTGGCTTGAAGAAGTTTCTTGATTTCTCTTTCAATAGATAGAAGTAGGATAGGGTTAATTTGCCTCAGCTTTTGTTTACATGGCTTTATTCCACTTTTGAGGTGAATCTTGTGTTGAATAATGTTAGTATCAAATATTTTCAAATCATCATACGACCAAGAAAAAACATCTTTGTAAGGTTTGAAAATATTTAGATTCCTTTGTTTGTACAGTGGATGGATTTCTTTCGACAGTTTGATTAGCTGAGGTTCCTCCTCTATCCCAATGTTGCAATCTTCTACATGTTCATCAGTGACCTGTTGTGTCATCTTTGAAGCTACATCGTTTGTGTTGAATGACCTTTCCATAGAAATCAAGCCCCTAGGGATAGTGCTTCCATTCAATTGCCAAACTTTGTGTCCTTCTATGGTCTTCTCCCAAGCGGTATTCTCCTCTTCAATCCCCATCTACTCTTCTTGATAAATAGCAGAATTGGAAAATTATCCAATGGCCTCTATGAAGCATTTAATATGTTCATCATCTTCGAACACCTACCAGTACTTTATGTTATCATGCACAAAAGGTAGGTATCTGACTTCCACTTCATATCTAACGAGTGGGTTCTGAGGAGGCTTGAAACTTCTAATAGCTATAGCAATTGAATCTTCCATTCTATTCCCTTCCATAGGAAATAACTAAACATTAAATTCCAATAATAAATTTCCAATTAAGTCCCATACTTCGTTTCTGCATGTCCTTAGTCTGGGATGTCTGTTCTGACACTAATTTCGTATTTGTTTCACTACTAACTCAAAGTCCCCATATACTGAAAAACGTGCTATATTCATATTTCTTGTTTTTTGTAAGCCAAGCAATAAAGCCCCATATTTTGCAACATTATTTGTTGCCTCAAATTCCAATTTAAATGAGAGAGGAATTAGAATACCTTCTGGCGATACCAATAGTACACCTGCTCTATTTCCTTCCTTAGAGTTTGCCCCATCAAAGTATAATTTCCATACTTTATCCTTGTCTCTACCTTGTTCTGTTGACTAAATTGTTGAGTGTACCTGAGTTTCCTCTAGGATGTAGTCATCTTCTTCTAATAGTAGGTAGGAGAGGTCGCTCTCTCTTTCATACACGGGGGCATTATTTGAGCCTTCAACTTTAGTAACTTTTTTTATGAACCTGGACTCCCTGTACAACCTTCCATCCTCCCCTCCAAAAGTAGGGATGGTGACGTACCACAAATATGATTTAATAGAACCCCCAATTTTAGAACCCCGGGACTTGGATAGAAGCATGCCAAATATGACAGGGATATCATCTACCACAATGTCCATTACCATGCTCTTAACTGGGATCTGAGCTAAGTTCACCACCAGGTCATTTATCATCTCCAAGCATTTTACCCTCTTTGAATAAAAAGAATAAAGATATTTGTAAGGCCTAGTTATATGTAGATCAAGTTGCTCCATAACTATTAACGAAATAAGGTTATGAGAGACACCCGAATCTAGCATGCAATTGTTAAGTAGGAGGTCATGTATTACCAAAGTAACATAGAAAGGTGCCATTGAGGAGTCCTATTCTTCGACATGGCGTTTGAAAACTACCATTGGTCTTTCTTCCTGAAGATTCAAGAAATCATGTGAAGGGCCTAGAGTGGATGGGAGCATAAACTAGGAGATATGAGCTTTGTAATTAGGCTACTTTAAGAGCTCGGTCAAAGGAACTGGGATCTTAACTTTTTCAAGTTCGTTTTCCAAATCAAAGACATTAAAACCTTATTCTGCATTACCAAATTCGACTGATTCTTTTTCTTTTTCAACTTCCTGCTTGGAGATAAGAGGAGGCTTATCTTGTTTAGGGACTTCAGGCTTACAACAGTCCTGATTTAAGGGGTCCTTCTTTTTTATCATATTTTGGTTTAGAGGCCCCTTTTCCTTGTTGGATGATTTAGGGATCTCTAGGACATGAGCACCTTCATTTTGGCCTTGATCTCTGGATCTCTACCTAGAGGATCTCAGATCATATTTCCTATGCAGATAAGCCTACCTGAAGTCTACAAACTATTTACAATAGTCACCTAGCTCCCCATCATTCAATGATGCATTTGTATCATGCTCCTCTTCTTGGTATGTTCTTATTTCTTACTCCTCTGAGAAAGAAGAGTAAAAATTCCATTTAATTTCATGAGTGCTCGATGACTACTCATTCAGATCATATTCTATGTAAAATGAGGGGGAAATATGGTCTAATTGTTCCTTCATTTATCTTTGCAATATCTATGATGGTTTCCTTCGTTACTGAGGGTTAAAACCTCGATTAGGAGCTTAAGCACTTTGTCTTGGGAGGCTTTTATTTTCTAGTTCAAGCTTAACCAATTTTCTTGACAAGATCTTGATCAAGTTATCCATTTCGTCCAACTTTTGCTCCTGATTCTCATTTACCTGATTGGAGGAAGATGCTTCATCTTTTCTTTTCTTCTTCTCCCCATGATCAATATTGCCTCTAGAATTTCCTGTGGAAGTGAAATTTGCCTCCACTTCAAGGGCATCAATTTGGATTTAATCTAACCTATGAGACTTCCTTTCCCTTAGTGTGAAACCAAACTTAGATTCAAAAGCCCAAGAGAAGACTACTTAGGCAACAACCTGGGGAGGCTTGATTTCAATAGGTGGGTTGTTATATTGCTTGTTGAATATCTTTAAAAATTATGAAATACCTTCATCTCATTATTTATTTATGGCATTGAACTCTGTTAAGATATATTCATGATCCCTCTTCTCTCCCCAATTCTATGTGAAGGAGTTCTCTAGCTCTTCCCAAGTAGCAATGGAAGCATCTAGTTAAGATTTAAACCACTTTTTGGCCTCTATATCAGTATATTGAACGAAGAGCCTTAGAACTACATCCAGATGTTCAACATTTAGATTCTCTAAAAATGTACAAAACACTTCTATATGTCGTTGTGCTAAGATCTCATCTTCTCCATTGAATCTGGGCAAGAGTTTAAGGTAATCTTGTGGCATCGCACCCAGAGGTTGAGGCAAGCCTAATGGAGAATACTTGTTTAGTAGAAATCCAGGGAACACCGTCTGTATAAATGGGGGTGTTGCTATATTTATCGGAGGTATTTGTACTATGACAACAAGTGCAAGAGTAGATGGACTGAGACTGGTGGATTTGTTTATATGATGAGTATGACTACCAGTGAAGATGTATTTTTCTTTGTTGATCTCAAGGGTAGGAGGAAACAAGAAGGAAGGAGTATTTACCGAACCTTCTTCTTCTTTGATTTCTGAGGGGAAAATATTAGGGAGCAAGCTACTTTCGTCAGGGTATATAAAATTTCTTGGGGTGAAGTCTAAGGAATGAATAATAACATGATGCAAACTGGACGAAGAAGCTTCATGATGAGAAGACATAGTGGCATCGATGGTGGGAGTCTTTTCTTTCTAGATTCTCCTAGAGATTAGTTTATTCGGATTAGACATAGATGGTGTCTTTTGTTGAGATGTATAAGAATGGGTGTGAGGTCTTCTATAAGCCAGGATAATAACTCAAGAATGGAATAGTGGAGTCACCAAGGTGATGAACTTGCAATCTAGTCTTCTTTGCTCACCTTAACAAGGAATTCCTTAATGTCGTATCCCAGGGAAAAATACTCTAATACGTTCCCCAGAAACACTACCAAAAAGATGTTGTATTTATTAGAGACAACCTCTAGAATAAAAAGAGACCAGTGCCCAAGACATCTGAATTGGGTGCATTTATGATTTTCTAAAGGAGAGTTTAGAGTACCCCAAATAATGTCACTTACCATTTGAATTCAGTTGGTTTAAACAACAGAAGAAAGGGAAAGTTCATGAGTTCATGATACATAAGATATACACAGTGATATAAGGTGTTAATCAACAGAGGCTAATATCATTCAAGGACTTCCAGCTCATTTGAATTAAAAGAGGTGCGACAACAAAAGGAATAAGAGAAGAAACCTATCATGTAGAGCTTGTGCTATCAAGAATTCTACACTTATCTGGATTCAGAATGAAATGACAATCTAGAAAAAATTGTGAATGCAAAGACTCACGTAGCACATTTAAATATTATATTTCCAAGAATTCATGCAGGCATTTTCCATCAACATTTTTATTTAAACAAATATGTATTCGAAAGGAAACATATCTAGCAACTACTTGACATGAAGTCTTGAGAAGAACATGAACATTTATGAAATTGCAAAGAGAGGAGAATCCCAAAACACATGAATCACCATTGATTTTGCATTAATATTCTGAGTAGTCATACATATCAAATAACCACAATCTTTGCCAAAACAATACATAGTTTCTTTCCAAAAATTGTGAATCCTTCTTAGGTGTTTCTTCCCTCCTTTTATAAGAAGAGGGAGAGCTTGAAAATAGTTACAAAATATCTTAACCTAAGATCCATTTGTCCTTTTGACTGGTTGTCTCCGCGTGCAAGGCTTTGTTTCCCCAAATCATTATAACAGAAAGATTATTTTGTTTAAAATAGAATAACCAGAAGAACGGGATCAACAAAACAGAATTCACATGTGCAAACTAAAATGATGATAATATAAAAATATTTGCATGCCACTTCCTTTGATGGCCTCTTGTCCAGCCATGTCTTTGCCACTTTATGCCTCTTCCATATCTTGATTGATTCCATGTACCTTTCTATCTTAACAGCTCAAATTATTCATTTTTAGGTGCGGGGAGCGATCATCCATGATGGCCTTAACTTGTTCTGGTAATAGCTGTTGACTCATCCATCTCTTTAGACTTCCCTGTATTACACTATTGGAGCCTGATATGCCTTGTAATGTCACCATAATGTAATATCAGAGAAGTACCATATCATAACTTCATAGTGGTGCAACATTTAAATATGTCATTTACCGATCTCCGATTGGATGAGCTCCTTTGTCATAGCCCCTTTCAACATTCCTCATCATGTGACCAAGGGCTATGACTTGGTATGGAGTCGTAAGGCACTAGGGCCTTTTGGGCCTGCCCAAAGGCCATCCTTCCTTTGTAAAAATGCTTGGAGCCCTTCGTTTCCTTAAGTTTTCACGAAGGTGTACCCTATATCAAAGCTCCTCTATCAGTGGATCTCAATCGAGGATTTCACTTAGAGGCGCAACATGTTGCCAACACCGATCTCTGATCTTTGATACTTCTCGCTCCATTTTTTATCGCCGATATCAGACCTCACTGATATGCTTAACCTCTATTATCCAGACCTCTGATGGCTACAACTGACAATATATCGCACCTCTAATTATGCGATCACTGATATTTTATGCTTCATGATGTGCAAACTTTGATATGTGATGCTACTCTGATGCGCAATCACCAATCTGTGACATGCCTAAAACTCTGATTTGCAATCTGCGATATCGAACCTTAGATATTCCTTCTTTCCTTGAGGCTTTAATCCTTTAAGCTTATAAGACCATAACTTCTGATCTAGGATTCCATTTTTGGACTTCTACATATCATTGGAAATCTTGTTTGGAGCACTTTCCTTTGTAGGGGGTCCAATTTTGACTTTGGGTCTTTCAGTGGCTTGGAATATGGCTACAAACTTCTATGATCTTTTGCACTCTAGGTAGTTAAAAACACATTTTGCAGAAGGTGACAACAATATGAATGAATTTTGATGTTCGGATCTTCTATCTCTTATCTTGGAGCTTTATTGTTGTCATAATATGATGGTTGGATATACTCTTTTACACATTTAAGTGACATTTTCATGTATAATTTTGTTATTTACTTTAATGCATGAAATTTGTATGGATTTTCACTATATTAGGTCTGAAATTTACTACTTTTCTTATGTGAAATTGGGGAAATATTGGTATTTTATAGTGTTGCATCATTTCATGTATCATGTGTGAATGGGAAAATGTTCCTAAAGATTGTTTCCATTGAACACATCTTGATAAGTCATCAATTATTGCACATATAACTATAAAATCTTCTAGCAACTTCTCTCATGCCCTTATTTCCACGCAAAGTTATCTAGGAGGCTCCTAGATTGCATTTAGTTCCTCTAAAACAAAAATTTCATCTTGAATCCATCTTCCCCAACGGATTAGGCATTGATCCTTCCATAGGTGATCATTTTCAAAGATAATTCCTCTCACCTTCCCCTCTTTTTCTAGGTATAGCCTCCACAGGTCACCTAGGGCATCACTTTTCTCACAATTTATCAATCAAAATAATTCAATCTATTTCCCACAACTGCGTTTGTGTGTCCTCAAGAAGCCCTCCAAATTCCACGAGATTCTGATAGTGGGATCTTGATATATTTGAAGCCCTAAATCGAAGATCAATTCTTTCCTTTGGTTTAACATTGGCTAGAGTAACCTCATTGGCATCACAACACTAAATCATCAAATCAAGTTTCTCTCTTTGATCCTTTTACTTTCCCCAGATAGTTCAAGCACATCCTTGGTTGATCAAATCCATATCCTCGACCTCATTTTGGGTCCACTTGGCCCTTTGTGGTACCGCAACTTGTTAACTATAATTCCACAAAGGTCACATAATATCCAAATCTCCATAAAGATCTCTAGGTCTAGGAACCATCTTGACAAAGCATACTCTCGAATCCTAGCCCCAAGGATCTTCTTGGCCCTTTCTAAAGACCCCATCACCTTGCTTCCAAAGCAAGCAAGCCATATAATTGAATCTATCTTGTGAATAGGCCTGGGAATCACTTCCTTATCTTATCATTGACCATACAATCTCATGATTCCTCATATACTAGGACTCCTCACATTAGTGAAAGTCTGTAGAGTGCAAGGAGCCTTAGTGAGATTACAGTGGGCTATCACTCCATTGTTTCCATTGACCTAGTAGTTTCCCTTTAGGATTCCCTCCTATGACCTTTTCTAGTTTGAGTGGTAATAGGTCCCTCATCCCTATCGGACTTATTTTTCGTTCTCAGATTTTTTATGTTCACAGAGAGAGAAGTTGGGTAGGCAAGCACCTCAATCCATAATTGCCTTCAACCATTTTTTAATATGAAATTTTGTTGTTACATCATTTCCTGTAACTTGTAGCTTGCCCTTTTTCTAAAAGAAAATATTTGCATGTAATTTTATATTTACATTCACATTCATAATTCATTCAATTAACTCTTTTGTTTTCATCCAAGTTACAGTAAGATGAATTAATTCCAAAGTTGCCTTGTTTAGTGAGGGGTATTACACTAAAACCTAACCTACAACATTTTGAATGGTTATCTTATTTCAAAGTGTTTAATTTATACGTGTTTAATTTTAATATAAAATGGTTTTAATGTCTATATAAGTGTATAGATTCATTTTAATCACATATCTACCAAAGAGCTTCGAGAGGAAAACTTCTTTTAAAATACAAAATTTAAAAAAAAATTGCACCTTAACAAATTTAATCTATTGATCATTTAATAAATGTGCATGCACATGCACCTTATGTAACTTTTCGTTATTTAAATTGCATTTTTGAATGCATAAATAGATACAATGACTTGAAAATTCATTCAACATTTGTGTACAATACACAATTTAAACTTGCAACTCCAACAAACCTTTGCTAGATTTAAATCAAAGTTGACAAAAAAGTTACCTTAAAAATGGCCTAAGTGAAAAATTCTAAGACAACTTCAAATGTTTTAAAATATTTTAAACATAAATTTAAATTTTTTAATTTATATCTATACATATAAGACATTAAAATATTTTACTAAATATGAGCATTGAAATATTTTATTAATCAACCACCTTGTCTATATCAAAAAAAAATTGTTATTAATGTATTTGTATTTACATGTCAATATTACTTAAATTTATATAGTGGAATATTTTATTTATGATACACATTGAATTTTTTTTAATTAATATTTTTAAATGGAACATATCAATTTTATATTAAGAATAGAATGAATTACACATCTTTCTCTCTATTTAGGAGTAATTAAACTTTCTTACTTTTAATGACTTGTTTCTTGGCATTAAAATATTTTACTATGGTCAAAATTTATATGTGTGTGTGAAGCTCATATTGAAATTGTTGGCTTAGGGGGTGCTAACCCTGGTTTAGAGTTAGTTGCACCAACCAACAAAACCCTGCACTACTTGCCCTTTCAGCAACAACCCACGTAGCGCAGGCTATAGTCTCACCCGAAGCAATATGGGAGGATGAAAGAACCAAGTTTTTGCATCCAAAGACTAGTGTGATGTCTTCCAACACCTCAGATCTGCCTTTGCGCAGATCGATAAACTCTTAGGGAACAGTGTTGCAACTCTATTAAAATAGCATTCATACCTTCACGAAGGTCTACGATCGGTCCTTGTGGAACTCCAACAGTCAATTCGCCTACTTACGTGCATCAGAGAGAAGCCCTAAATTAGTGTTCGCACAGATTTACTTAAGTTATAAGTAAACATAAGAAAGATTACCAGAGTCTTTGTGAAAGTAGTTAAACATACATTGCGTACATTATTAAGACTTTATTCAAGAGAATCGCGTAACATTCAATCAATATCTCATAAAACAAATCATGCATCAACAATATACAACATTAACAGAGATAAATAGAATACTCAGGAATTCTTTAGAAACATTGTCTTTATTGATCTTCAATTCAAGGTTACATACTCAAACTTCCATGTGCACGCAAATGCAAGGGTCTGCACACTCAACTGTCAACTCTACCTAGGCCCTCGCACACTCACCTGCGAAGCCTTTTTTCCCTATCTAAACATAGGAAGCAGAGCCTTCCTGCCCTAGCTCCTGTCCTAGACCCAATTCTCTATCTTTCTTCGTCCTCTTCCCTTTTCAGTCTATGTGTATCTCTATCCTTCTTTACCCTTCGCTAAGACTCAATATTTATATACTTTTCATACAATGCCATGGTCTGTGGAAAATGGGTGAATTTCAAAACTGAATCAAAACATTACATAAAATAAGGGGCTAAGCCCCTTTGGCTCCTATTCATCTATGCGTTCTGCATCCATAAATCACGGAGACTTTACATTGTTTACAAAAAATGTATCAAACTTGGGTTATCTTAACCCCAAACTAACCCAGGGAACCCCATCCCAACAGGCCCCCAACACAAAGATTGTGACTCACCCTCGAGTCACTCTGTTGGTGCTGCAATCTTACTACGAAGACCCCCCAACTCCACCTACATTACTGCAATTTCAACAACGCTATGTGTCGCTACTTGTTGAACCTCCTCAATCAAATTCTTAGTGGCTAGTCCTTCTACTGCCAACCACATCATTTGTTATGTCTATTGCAGCCCTTTAAGCTTATCCTGAATGGTATTTGTGACCTGATAAGCCTCCTCCAACCAAGGCTGCAACCTGGCCTTTAGCAAGGCCTCCTTCTTCTGCACTTCTTCCACCTATGCCAGTAGTTGTTTTCCTTCCTGTAACTTGGTAAGGCATTGTGTCGGTGCTAAGTAGCGTGGAGTTACACTAACCTCATCATATTGGCATTGTAGCTCCCTTACCTCTGTGTTTAATGTATGCAGGTTCAGATCCTTCTGCAGAGTGGTCATTAGGTCCATAGCCTGCTCGAATAGTGCCGGACAGTTAATGACTGTGGCATCCAAGGTAGCCATGCCTTCCTTAATTGCAACTTCACGCTGCTCTCGACCTCAGGCGAAGTTGTGGGTTGCAACTTTAATTGCAGCTCTGCAATCTTCATGTTGAACTCGAAAGTGACTCGTCCAACTTCTGCTTTAGCCTCACGCACACCAGTGGCTACTTTTCTGATTTTGGCTTCTGGCTATCCATCTTCTGGGATGTGAAGCTCAGGCGTTGTCTTGCATTCCTCCACTATTGCTAACTCCAGACGTGAACTATGTGCCTAGAGGGCCTCCTTTTCCTTCAGATCCTACATATTTTCAATGAACAAGTGTTGATTGTTGACTTTAAACTCACTGACAGCACTGAGTGCTCACTGTTCTCTGATCATGGGTTCTTCTATGACTCCTTGAAGTAATGCATGTAAGGGCTCAAGTGACAATGCGGCAAGGTTCAGTCCCATGTTTGTGACTTTGTGAAGCAGTGCACATTATTCATCTATGTCGGTGCGGACTAAACCTTTAGGCAAGGGGAAGACTCTCACAGCGTGCATCCAGGACATCTATGCAACTATACTTTTTCTACTTGCCAAAGTGCCTTGTGCGCCACTCGCTTTTGTGACATCTTCCTAGATTCTGGTTGCCTGGAGCTACAATTCACACAGATCCTTCTAGACACCCCCAAGTGTCTGCATGTATTGCTACTCAAACTACTGCAACACTTCTGTGGCAGTGTCCCAAATTTTATTGTCAATCCCATCAAGATCACTTTCTATTAACACCATGGGATCAACCTGTGCTCTATCAGATTTTTGTTTTTCTGTCCCTCCTTTCTGCTCCGTGCCATGTCTTTTCAAAATGAATGGGGTGCTCTGCCCCTTATCTCCTTCGTCACCTTGTCTTGAAATCTCTTCTTCCTCTGTTTCTGGCGAAGGTGACTTATCACCTTCTGGGACTCGCATTGTTCTTTTTCTGCCTGCTCTATGGCAGTGTGTTCCTTCTCAATGCAAGCCTTATTTGCAACTTCATTCTTGCATTGTTCTGTGAGGGTACGCACGACTTGCTTAGCCGCATCCTTTCTTCTCTACGTAGTAGAACGTCCCGAGCCCATGCTTGTGCCAACATCTACCTCTGACGAGGCGCGCCACTTCAAAGGCCATGGCGCTACAACCTCCTCCACATCTGTTTCTGACACCAAATAGGGGAATTGGTGCCATTTCTAGTCCAGATGCTTCTGCGCTTGGATATAGACTCTATGGAAGTCAGCCTTGAGCACCACGTAGGCTAACAGCTGCATGAACAAGTTTGGGGACAACCTTGGATGTTGATTGATTTCCATATGGAGATCCATTTCCATAAGAAGCAAACATGTATTTGTCTCTGTAATCCATGTGACATCCTTTGTAGACCATAAGAAAGGAAATTGCATTGCCTCCGGCAATCCTTCCTCGAGCGGAGGAAATTGGATCTCTTCCGGTAACTTCCATGCAATGAGCACAATTGACAGCAACAACCAAGCGTATTGGAACAACTTGGTTTCATCCTAGGCATCACAACAATTCGCTAGGAACTCGTGACAGAGGTATCTTGCCCAATTAAAATGTACAGCTTTCACGCACTATGCAGCAAGGAAAACTACTGGCACTAGAACTTCATCCGCGTGACATTTTATCATTGATGAGCCCTAGAAATGGGTAACTATATGGGCTCATTTTGCCTCTTATTTTGACTTAATCCACCATTCTCATTATTTTGTTGCATGTTTTTGAATATATTTATGCTAATAGAGTGAATTGGGTTAGTCACTTTGCCATGTAGTCTAATGAGTGTTTATTGCAGATTTTTTGGATAATTTTGGACAAAGACAAGGAATTTATGAGCAAATGGCAGCCAAACTCCACAAAAATAGGGAAGAGGACTTGTAGGGAGGGTGTCTCCTTCATTAATGACCCATTTCCTTGAATCCTCCATCAACAGAATTCGAATTCCTTGATTTTAGGATGACTGTTGGGAGTCCCCATTTGTATAAATAAGAAGGCTTCGAGCCTCAGTAGGTTAGCCAGTTGTTATTATATTTTCGCACTTTTGTGCAGTACATTGGTCAGCTTATTTTCGAGTTCTTTTTTAAGACATTTTATGTGATGTAGCTGTTATTTTTTGGATAAATGAAGATGAAATAGTTTTTTAGCTAGCACTGATCTCTTCTAGAGGGCTGAAGCTCTTGGGTTAGGCCCAACCCAAGCTTCCCAGCACCTCCTTTGTGTATTTATATGTTTTCTTTCTTCCATTCATGAGTTAATTTCTGTTGCATAGATTCATCTTACTTTGTTAAGTTAGGTTGCTTTTGATGATTAGCATAGTTGTTTTTGTATCAATTGAGCAAGTAGGTTGCTAAAGTGACAAAATAATATTCAAAAAGGCCATAGCGGGCCCTGATCTCCTTTCTCCCTTCTCGGGACTGTGATTTGAGGTCAAGGCACTATTGTTGCCACCAAAAACACAGTTTTTGCTCTTTCATGCAACTACTAGTGTGATAACTTGATTTGGAAAAGTTTATAGTAGCTTATATTCACATGCTTAGATCATCTCTTGTTCATTTTCCATAGTTCTCTTCCATGCTTTTCTATTCATAAGGTATTGTTCAGCATTTTTCTGTTCTTAGGTCAGAAACTAGGTTAAGCTAGACAAAACTCTGTTTTTAGTTCTTTCTTTGGTCAAGTTTTGATAATTGAATGTGTAGATCTCTTGCTGGATATCTTAGCTCACCATCCCTCCATGAAATAGCTAGCACCAGCTCACTTCTCCTAGGTTATTTTGCCAAATCTAGCCCAAATTCCTGCATTTTCTTCCATAAAGTTGCTTTCTTGCCATGTGAGCAAATCCAACCATCACGTTCATCCCTAATATTCCTTGACAAGTTTTAGACACCTCAACACCTTCATCCAGCCTTCATCTCCCCTTTCCCATCATTCTTCCACCTTTAAAACCCTAAAAATAACTTTTGGCCTCCTCTTGTAGATCCTCTTGTAGAACCTCATGTAGATCCCCTGCAGCCTCCTGTAGAATTTCCTGTGAGTGATTTTTCAAAGTCTGATCACAATGGAAGTCTTCAAAAGGGTACTAGGGGCTTCTTAGGACCTCTCCACACCTTCCTCACCTTCTGCCAAAGCCAACTCCATTTTCTTTGCCAGGCACAGTCACAACCAATCAAATCACAAGCATAATAATCCCCCATAAAAATACTCAAAAGTACAAAAAGATGATTTCTTCTCATTTCTCTTTAGAAGTAGCTTTAATAAATGAAATTTACCTTTTCAGTAATCAATAGCACTCACTTCATTAGTTTCCATCTCTTTTCTTGCAAAAATAGGGTTAGTGGGTAAGCTAGGGTTTGCTAGGGTTTGTGTTTCATTTCAGTTTTCCTTCTCTTTCCGCAAGTAGAATAGCCCTTGTAGAGTTAGCTTTCTTCCATCACAATAAAAGCTTCTTCTGAGAACTCATAGAAGTTAGCTTAATCTCCTAGCGAACTTGCACCAGCTAATCAAATGACAGCCTGCAGTAAAAGCCAGTACTTGTGCATACAGCACCATCGCTTCCAAGTTTGTTACAAACTACCGGGTTGATAAAAAGTAAAGAAGGAAACCCCAGGAGTTGTAGCATCATTGATGCAATACTGGAGCCTACCATTCTTTTTGGCACTATTTCCAGGGAAGCATCACAGTATTTTGTGATTAATATTTTTCTTCTATTTTCTACTACAACATTCTACTAAGTAGTTTATTTTAGAAAAAGTAGAGTAGTTGTTTCATTTCAATTCTGCAATTTCAATTATGAAAAAGTAGATTAGGCATTTCCTACTTTCATTTCAATTCTACAAGTTCATTTCAGCAAGCGTAGATTCGGCATTTCCTGCTTTCATGTCAATTCTACAATTTCATTTCAGCAAGCATAGATTAGGCATTTCCTTCCTTCATTTCAATTCTGCAATTTCATTTCAGCAAGCATATATAGGCATTTCCTGCTTTCATTTCAATTCTGCAATTTCCATTTCAGCAAAGTAGATTAGTCATTTCCTTGCTTTCATTTTAATTCTGCAATTTCATTTCAGCAAGATTCATTTCAGTTAGTTGCAATTTGTTGTTCAATCTATTTTAGTTTTGTAGGTACAAGCAACAAAAACAAAACAAAACAAAAAAAACCAAAAAAAAAAACAAAAAGAAAACAAAAAAGAAAAAAGAAAAAAAGAGCACAACAAAAAAAAAAACAAAACAAACAAAACAAAAATCACCCCAATAAAAAGAGATTTCCTTTCATGCCTCGTAGGAACAGAGACAATTCAGGAAAATTCCTACCCAACACCCCCACCACATCACTAAGTCACCCTTCTCTCTTCTTTGGTGGCAGTGATCCAGAAGAACCTATAGGTGAACCTCTAGAGATATACGAAGATCATATAACAGAAGAAGAGCAAGAAACCATTCCTCCTGAGACCATGGGTAATGACAGAAACGTTAGAGGAAATGGGGAAAGAATAGAAGGTGCCTTTCCTATCCGAGAGACCAATGGGGACACAAAAATGAAAAACATAAGTCCTTCAGCCTTATCTCACTGCCATGGACTGACTACTGAAGATCCTGATACCTTCTTATTTGAATTTGTTGTTCTCTGTCGAACCTATGACTGTGCAGAAGATGAGCAGAAGTTGAAATTGCTTCCTTCTACCCTCAAGGATGCAGCATTGCGCTGGTTCATGGGGTTACCTAGAAACAGTATTACAACTTGGGCTCAGATGCAGCAAGCCTTTAAGAACAAATACCGGGACTGCTGCAGAT
The DNA here is from genome assembly GCA_000404065.3 of Pinus taeda. Lineage (NCBI taxonomy): Eukaryota > Viridiplantae > Streptophyta > Pinopsida > Pinales > Pinaceae > Pinus > Pinus taeda. The sequence goes on along the minus strand of APFE030837823.1, from coordinate 19,767 downwards.
CAAAGGATACCAAGGAAGAAATCTTTTGAATGACCATGGGAAGTGACAAATCTTTAGAAGACTATGAAGAAAGGCTTCAACTCAGTTATAAAAGGGCCAGGTGCACACTTGACCCCGAATCTCTGAAGTTGGTCCTGCTCAGAGGAATCCCTGAAGACCTTCTAGATACCCTCCATTTGTTGGATGGGGGAGACATCTATCAACTACCTTATGATAACATAAAGATTGTTTTTAGAAACCGTTCTAGGTCAGCTAGAAAAATAGTTAGGGGAAGTCAACCTTTAGCTAGTACACCCTCATCTAGTTCATCTCTAAGAAATGAACTTGAGAATCAGCTGGAAGATTTCAAGAGTGAGATGAGGCAAACTCTTGCCATGCAAATGGATACCTTGCATATCAAAAGGAAGTAAGAAGAAGTCGAGAGAACTTTGGCCATCTTTTGTCCCAAATGCACTAGAAAGCATCCTAGGAACAAATGTCCATTGTACTCTATAGAAGTGTGTTTAGTCTGTGAAGAAGACCATCCTACGAATCAGTGCCCTTCCTTGCCCGGAATTAAAGCTGCATATCAAGGGGCCGAAGGAGCCACTAAACCACTCTATTTCATGAACCAAAGGAGGCCACATGGACCCAAACCTTACTAGCAGGGAATGCAAGGGACATCCCAAGCCTATTACAACCCCAATCAAGCCACTTACATGCCTTCTTGGGGCCCCCCTGCTCATCCTTCCTGGTCCACACCCCCTCCTTGGTCGTATCCACCTCAATACTAAGCTCCGCCTATTGCTCATTTGTTTCACTCTTATGCTCAGCCACAGCCTCACTGGAATGCACCTCACCAGGGGTGGAGACCCCAGTACAACTCTCCTCCCACTCTTTTGCCTCCACTGCCTATTCAACCACAATCATTACCTCCTACTCCACCAAGATAACCTCAAATACCTGCTCAACTGAACCCAAACCCCAATAACAGACAGGCCCAGCAGGTATATAGTGGAGAAACATCATGTCTGCCCTATGCTGTGGAAATTCAGAAGATTAACCTACGATCTGGGAAGGTTCTCCTAGATAGCCAACCTCCTCCTAAGGAGGATGAGGAAGAAAAACAGGAAAGTGAATCAAAAGCCATTCCACCCTTTCCTGAGAGATTAACTGGAACCACACAACCGACCCCAGAAGAAACTGAACTTTTGGGAGAATTGAAATAATTATGTGTAAAGATACCACTTCTCCAAGCCGTAAAAGATGTGCCTATATACAACAAGATGATCAAGAATAAGTGCTTCAGGCACCCAGGCAGGCGCAAGAGAGATGCTCCAACTATCAATGTCATAGGACAACTGTCCGACCTGATGTTGGGGCAGGTAATCTATCCAAAATATCTGGACCCTGGGAGTCCTATAGTCGATGTCTACATCAATGGAACCATAATTCCCCATACCCTAATTAATCTAGGGGTTTCCATTTATGTGATGACCAAGGACACTATGCTCAAGCTCAACCTTCAGGGTTCCCTGAGAAAGACCACAACAGTACTGCAGTTAGCAGACCGCTCCACCGTGACCCCTGAGGGGATTGTGGAAGATGTAATGGTCTCAATTGATTCCTGGGAGTACCCTGTTGATTTCCTGGTTATCTAGCCAAAGGAAAAACTCATTGGGTATTCTCTCATCCTGGGAAGGCCTTAGCTGGCTACTGCAGATGCCTACGCCAGTTGTCAAGCTAGGAACATGAAAATCAAGAATGGGCATATGTCCAAATAGCTAGTCCTATATCCTCCTCCCCAACCTCTATTAGAACATGATTTACCTCTCTGGTTGGAGGAGGATGATGAGGATGAAGTCTATTCCACACCATTGTATACATTAGAGGCTACCATGGGGGGCCCACAAACCGAGGATGATCTTATTGAAAATTTGATTCAGAATCCACCCCCAAGTGTGTTGCCATTAGAAGAATTGGTGGAAGAAACCCAAGCCAATCCTTTAGTTGATCTCTATATGGCTTATTCAACCTCTCTCCAAGTTAAGAATGTGGAATTCGGCCCTGAAAGAACCTTGAAAATCAACTCATCCCTATCCACCTCTCAAGAGAAAGAACTATGTAACTTATTGAAAAACCACTTGGATGCTTTTGCTTGGAGCTATAAGGAGATGAAGGGAGTCCACCCTTCAGTCTGTACTCATCACATTTACATTAAAGAAGATTGTAAACTAGTCAGGCGGCCTCAAAGGAGGATGGATCCAGCCCTTAAGGACATTGTCAAAGAAGAACTGCAAAAGTTGATGGATGCAGGATTTAGCTACCCCATTTCTGACAGCGAATGGGTCTCTCCTTTGGTGCTAATGCTAAAGAAAATGGGAAATGGAGAATCTGTGTAGATTATCAGGAACTAAACAAGGCCACCAAGAAGGACCATTTCCCTTTGCCTTTCATAGATCAAGTGTTAGATGGCTAGGCAGGGAAGAAGTTCTTCTCCTTCCTAGATGCTTAGCGGGTACAACCAGATCCAAATCAGCCTAGAAGACCAAGATAAGACCACTTTCACTTTTCCTTGGGGTACGTTTGCATACCAGGTCCTTCCTTTTGGGTTGTGCAATGCTCCCGCAACTTTCTATACAGCATTATTGAGCATATTTGTTGAACTGGTTCATGACTCAGTGGAAATCTATATGGATGACTTTACCCCATATGGTTCTAACTTCCAGGAAGTTGTGACTAACCTAGGAAAAGTTTTAGCCAAGTGCATTGAAATGAACTTGTCCCTCAGTCTTGAAAAATGTGAATTCCTGATGACTAAAGGGACCGTGCTAGGTCATACAATTTATCAACAAGGATTACAGGTGGATCCCAACAATATTGCCATCATCCATAGGGTCCCACCTCCTCAAAAGGTAAGAGATGTTTGGAGTTTCCTAGGCTTAGCAGGGTATTATAGAATATTCATTAAGGATTTTAGTAAGCTAGCCTCTCCATTGTTTGGTCTTTTGGGAAAAGATGTTGAGTTCATATGGACTGACAACTATCAAGAGGCTCTGGATACCTTGAAAGGTAAAGTGGTAACTGCCCCAACTGGGCCTTACCTTTCCACATTCATACAAATGCCTCGAACAAAGTGATAGGAGCAGCCTTAGGGCAAGTTGATGAGAAGATGCCTTATGCCATATATTTTGTCAATAAAAACTTGTCCAAGGCAGAATTAAACTACACTGTAACCGAAAAGGAGCTCCTAGCTGCAGTCCATTCCCTAAATAAGTTCAGACACTACATCACCAGCTATCAAACATTCATACACATTGATCATGCCGTAATTAGGTATTTGATGAATAAACCAAATGTAAATGCTCGTATTATTAGATGGTCACTGTTATTGCAACAATTTGATTTAACCATTGTTGATAAGCCAGGTAAGGAAAATGTTGTTGTTGATTTTTTGTCTAGATTAGATCTGCCTACAGGTGAAGAAGGAATGGTGGATGATCAAATGCTAGATGAACACCTATTTTCTATTTCATTACTCTCTCCATGGTTTGCTGATATAGCGAATTACTTGGTTTCAGCATAGTTTCCGCCACACCTGTCCTCAAAAGAGAAGAGAAAGATTGTGAGGAAAAGTGCCCCATTCACCTGGATTGGGGGCAATCTTTCTAAACTTGGCCTAGATCAGATTTTGAGGAAATGTGTTAGGGAGGAGGAAGTTTTTGACATTCTCCTAACCTACCATGATGGGCCCTGTGGGGACCATTTTGCAGCAAAGAGGACTACCTTCAAAATTCTGCAAGCAGGTTACTATTGGCCCACTCTTCATCAAGATGTCAGAAGATATATTAGCCAATGTGACCGATGTCAAAGGATGTAGAAACCTACTCCAAGGGATGAGATACCCCTGCAACCTCAAGTGACTTTTGAGCCATTTAAGAAGTGGGGCATGGACTTTGTGGGTCCTATCAACCCTCCTTCAAAACAGAAATCTTACATCATTGTGTGTACTAATTATCTGACAAAATGGGTAGAAGAAAAAGGAGATCAAGGCAGCAACAGAAGAAAAAGTAGCTGAGTTTTTGAGGGAGAACATATTCTACAAGTTTGGATATCCAAGAGAATTAGTCACATATTAAGGGAGTCTGTTTACATCCAATCTAATTGAAGACCTACTCACACACCATAGAATTAAGCACAGAACTTCCACCCCTTATCATCCGCAAGCAAATGGACAGGTGGAAGTCACTAACAGAGCTATGGAAGGAATTTTGACCAAGGTAGTGAGCAGCAGCAGGAAGGATTGGGCAGATCAATTGGTTGAGGCCACCTGGGCCTATAACACCACTTCGAAAACCACCACGGGGTTCACACCCTATGAGTTATTCTATGGGAAGAAGGCTTTCTTGTCAATATAATTTTAATATAACAACTTAAGGATGGCAGCTCAGCTGGACCTAGATCTCAGCCGTGCACAAAAGGACAAGTTACTTCAGCTCAATGAATTGGATGAATAGAGATTGCGGGCCCTTCTCCACTCAGAGGTAGTCCAACTTCAAAGGAAAATATGGCATGACAGACACCTCAAAGAAAAACAATTCCAAGAAAGGGATTGGGAGCTGTTGTATGATTCACGATATAAGGATTTCAAGGGAAAATTGAGGACAAGATGGCTGGGACCATACATAGTAGAAAAGTGCAATGATAATGGTTCAGTTCTGATCCAAAACATCGATGAAGAAACCATCCCCATGCTCGTCAATGGGCATAGGTTGAAGATCTACAGGAAGCCCCTTTCCAAGCAGGAATTTATTGAGAATCTGAGTAAAATAGTGTTGGTAGTGGAGCAAGTCTCTGCCTCCACTCCACCCACACTAAAAAAAAAAAATAGAAAAAGAATAAAAGATCCCTGGGTGAAAACCTCCTGGAGGCGACCAGGGTAGGCAGTGAGGGTGAAAACCTCTTGCAGGCGCCCCAACTGTCTCAAAAAAAAAAATGATGAAGTGAAAAAAGAAAAACACAAAAAAACTAACTTCTTTTGAATGCATTGCGATTGCAGGGGGTTCACAGAAGAAAAAGGACAAGGCCAGGCTGCATACACCCTTGATAGCTCATTTCTCCATCGCCATTGTCTTTCCCCAGGCCTTAGTCTCGCTTGTTCTGGAAATTTTGCATCCTACAGGAGACTCTGTGCATTCTACGGGAGACTCCTGTAGAAACCACAGGAAGCTCAAAATCAAGTTCAAGAAAGACTTCGAGGGCTAGAAGTTTGTCTAGAAGGCCTGCGGACCTCCCTACCACCATTCATCCTCCTAACTCTCCATTTCATCCCTGCACCACCACCTTTCCACTCGCTTTTTCTTCCCTACACAGAAAACACAGAAATTCTGTTTCTTTTGTTTTTTTTCTAAACAAAAGGAAAAATAATGAATAAAACAGCAAAATTATTCACTTGTTTCTTACCTGATGCACTCCATCTATTATTCCTTTCCTTCAGAACCTTCTTCAGCTGTCTCTTCAATCCCCACTCAAGCATCAGCCAAAAATTTTAGAGGGAGAAGAAGCTACAGGAAATCCTGCAGAATTCCTGTAATAGCTGATCCCTTTAAAAAACAATCTCCAGAGGCAGGGTCAATGCAGCTAAGGTGCATGCAACATGTAAGGAGTGGTTCCTAATCAAAAATCACTAGTATAAGATATCCAAGCCACCAATTCAGAGACCACGAATACCAACAGTAGCAGCAATTAAAAAAAAAAAAACAAAGTGCCAAAGGCTGAGCATGCAAAGCACGATAGCGACTAACAGGTAAGTGGCTAAACCCGTTCCTTTATTGCATGAATATTCTTTAGTAACTGCATAAACCATTGAGATGGTTGCAATTAAATGAAATTGATGGCCAGCTAACTGGCCACCCTCATTCAGTTCAAACCACCCTCATTGAGTTCAAACAAGCCTCGTCCAATTCAAACAGCAGTTCAAAAGGTGCAGTTAGCACGTGTAGTTCGTCAACTCAGGAATTAGAACTGGTAGTGGTGGTGGGATATAACGGGAATGATGGAAGTGATGGCAGGCAAGCAACGTGAAATACCATAATGGTACTAGAGTAGGGACCAACGGTCCAGATGTGGATAACGTACCCTTCCTGCCACCTCACCTCGTCACCACAAATCATGTCATCAGCTTAAGTACACTGCAGTAGAAGCCTTCACCACCTTTTGTTTTCATTGGCATTGACAATTTCTCGGCTGCAACCACTCACCTACCACCTTTAGAACATTGAAACAGACACTCTCTGCCATTTTTCAAAACCCTCATGCTTATCGGGCTCTACAGGAGCATTATCACATTCTACAGGAGTGGAAGCACAGTCTACAGGACCCTTTCTACAGGAAGGCCAAAGAGCAACTCTGCAGAGGGAAAATTTGAAATTGTTGCCAAATTCGAGCTCGAAAAGAGGTAGGCTTAGAAACCCACTCTGCGTGTGATATATCTATACAAGGTGGTGGGATTAGAAGCAAAATATTGGGTTGAAAAAGGAAGGGAAAGTGAACACAAAATTATGCCTGTGTTTTTCTAGAATTATATACAGTCTCTCCATTTTACTCTCTGCACTAAAAGTCTGTCTTTTCCTTCCCCGTATTCTCCTGTAAAGAAGGGGTGCAACCATAGAAAATCAAGCCTGTAAAAGAAGTGAACTTGCATTTGGGAAGTCTGTTTATCTTGTGAGAAAGAAAAAAGCACTATTTTATGTACTCTATGTTTTGTCAAAATATTAATTTCCTCAAAAAAAATCGGAGAAGTAAATTCAGGTTGAGAATAGGATTTGAAAGGGGGGGGAATTGTAAATTATTTTTGTGAAAAAGAGAAACACTAAAAATTCCCTCTCTGGTTCCAGAAAGATAAACCTTAGTTGTTCCTCTGTTTTCAGTCTTGAAATTTGTTGCCTTCCTCCTCACCTGAGAATTTCCTGCAGTCACTAGACATCATGCCAGGGGGTTTTATGAGAAAGGAGCCTCTGAACTCCACCAAATTGCACGAACACCCGGAAGTGGTAGCCCTCTTTACTAGGGAAAATTGGATGCCTTTCTTTGAGAGAATTCATGGGTATGATGAGGAAGTCACCAAGGAATTTCTAATGTCTTTAAGGCCCCATTCAAAAACCCATCCTACAGTCAAGTTCAGGGGCCTAACCATAGAACTTACACAAGAATTTATCAGTAGAATCACAGGTCTTCCACTTGGGCTCCCCTGGAGCAAAGAAGAAAAACCACTAAGATAGGTTGCTAAAAAGACATTTTTCTAGCCTTATGAACATCTTGTAGAGGATAAGAATGGGGTCAGAAGGACAAGTATACCTCATCCATGGGGTGAGGTCAGCTACCAAATCATGAAATATATCTCCTGTGAAGAGAGATACAGTATAGTCTATGGTTATCATTTCAGATTATTTCATGAACTAAGATATGGAATGGACCTACCTGCATCTAGAAAACTCATTCTGCCATATTTTCTCCTCCAATATTTGATAGTGTGGCACCAAGTTGAGTGCAGGGGTTCCAGACCAACTGGCCCACCATGAGCTCATTAAATTACTGGTAGAGGATGCCCTCCACACATACACCATCTCTATAGCCTGGGAAATTTTCAAGAACATGACTAGAGAAAATGACATAAAAACTCTCATTGATGACCTTAGCCCATTTGGCAATAAAGAGGAGGAGCATAAAGAGGAACTTGAAAAGGAAATCCATGAGGAAGCACAAAATATTCAAGTAGAAGAAGAAAAAGAGGAAAAACAGAGAGAAGAGGAGAAACATGACGCAACCACAGTTGAACCTAAAGAAGAGAAGAAAACATAATCAAAAGCAGTTGCACGAAAAGGAACCTAGGGGAGGAAATGAGATGTCAACTCTGAAGGGACAGTAACAGAAAGAGGGACCCTATGTAGGTAGTGAAGAAGCAGAGACACAGCAACCAGAAGAAGAACCATAGACAGGCAGTGAGACACTGATGAAACAGTAGCAAGTAAAAGAATCCCAGGCAAAAACTAAAGTGTTTATTTTAAAAAGGAAGCTACAGGAGAAGGAAGCTTAGTTAGTCGGCATGGCCAGCTAGGTAATGGAGGCATTGCAGTGCAGATAGCCAGCTAAATCATATGCATTGTATCTCAAAGATCAGTGGCTCCAATTCCAAATTAAGACACTGGCCCAGAGGGGCACACTACCATTTCAAGATTGTGGCCAATTTATGCATTTATGTGATCACAGCTCAGCCGAGGATAAAGCAAAGTTAGCAGAATTTTACCTACACAACATGGCACTCATTGACATGAATTTATGGGATCCAAATGTTGCATTGGGAGATTTGTAGTTAATGGCTATGGCTTCTTGGATGAACCATGAAGAGAAGAGAGCAATGGAAGTTTAGAAAATGATGACAAAAGAGCTGAGTGAGCCCCTGATGATAAGGGCAGAACTAGAAGAACCCTTGGTTGTCATTTATGCCCACCAACACCTTGCAGCCAATCCTCAAGTTCTCCATGATTATGTCGACAAGCAAGCACAGGCTATTGCTCATTTTGAGGATATGGAGAGATTGTTTAGCGATGATTGCCTTCATTCCTGCATGAGAAGGTGGAATACCTTGCCACATAGCCTAAGAATCAGGGAGTATCACTCCCTAAACAGGATGAGGGAAGCCATGAGGAGAGTGCCCTTATATAAGCTTTCAATGCAAAATTTGAAAGCCAACTGGATTGGGCTTAAACTCAGTGCTCCACTGCTGCTAGGACTGTTGGAAGGAGTTAAGGAGTAGGAAGAATAGAAATAATGGGAAGAAGTGGACAGGAAAGTAGGTTTCCATGATAGAGATGAATACATCACATCAGAGGCTTGGGATTTCAGGGAATCTTTCAGGGCTATTAAAGATGAAGAGCTAGATTAGTTGCTTAGAAGATGAGCAACCCATTTAGTAAGGGGGTTATGATGAGCCCCAGAAATGGGTAACTATATGGGCTCATTTTGCCTCTTATTTAGACTTAATCCACCATTCCATTAGTTTGTTGCATTTTTTTTAATATACTTATGCTAATAGAGTGAATTGGGTTAGTCACTTTGCCATGTATTCTAATGAGTGTTTATTGCATATTTTTTGGACAATTTTGGACAAAGACAAGGAATTTATGAGCAAATGGCAGCCAAACTCAAGGAAAACAAGGAAGAGGACTTGTAGGGAGGGTGTCTCCTTTAGTAATGACCCCTTTCCTCGAATCCTCCATCAGCAACTCAGAGCACAAAGGCCCACATTGATGATTCCAAGGGGCAGTCGAGCAAGTCAAGTAGGACTATTGTTTATCTTTAGTTCTAGGAAGCCGAATTCCTTGATTTTAGGAGGATTGTTGGGAGTCCCCATTTGTATAAATAAGAAGGCTTCAAGCCTCAGTAGGTTAGCCAGTTGTTAGTATATTTTTGCACTTTTGTGCAGTACATTGGTAAGCTTATTTTCGACTTCTTTTTGAAGACAATTTATGTGATGTAACTGTTATTTTTTGGATAAATGAAGATGAAACAGTTTTCGAGCTAGCACTGATCTCTTCCAGAGGGTTGAAGCTCTTGGGTTAGGGCCCAACCCAAGCTGCCCAACACATCCTTTGTGTATTTATATGTTTTCTTGCTTCCATTCATGAGTTAATTTCTGTTGCATAGACTCATCTTACTTTGTTAAGTTAGGTTGCTTTTGATGATTAGCATAGTTGTTTTTGTATCAGTTGAGCAAGTAGGTTGCTACAGTGACAAAATAAGATTCAAAAAGGCCACAACAGGCCCTGATCTCCTTTCTCCCTTCTTGGGACTATGATTTGAGGTCAAGGCACTATTGTTGCCACAAAAAACATAGTTTTTGCTCTTTCATGCAACTGCTAGTGTGATAACTTGATTTGGAAAAGTTTATAGTAGCTTAGATTCACATGCTTAGTGTTGAGATTGCAACAAGATGATGGAGCTTAGTGAAAAGAGTCGCCTTCACTAAGTGGGCCCGCAGGCAAATTATGGTGCAAGTTCTATTTTTGGATAACAGCAGGGATGATCACAGCAGGAGTGACCACAACAGGGATGATCACAATAGGAGTGATCAAAGTCTATTTTTAGACTGGTTGTCAAAAAATAGAAAATTCAAATATTATTAGCTTATAATAGTATTTAGACTATAAACTTTATCTTATTCTCTTGGAGCACTTCAGTTTGAGCTATAGATGTGGCACATGTAGCTTTCAGAAGGAAATATGTTTTTTTTGTGGGTCAGTTGAGTTGTTGCATGCATGACTTCAGTTAGAACTCAATCAGTTGAGTTTGGTGGAGTTGATTGTGGAGTTGATGGAGTTGTGTTCAGTTTGACTTGGTTAAACTAGTTGTAATTATTCTAATTGCAAATAGACTAATGATGAGTTGTTAAACTAATTATTAACTCATAATGCAACTAAAGAATACATCAGTTAACTCAACTGCATGTCAGTGCATGTTCAGTTCAGCAGGGATAGGTGTTAGAGGATCAGATTGCTATCAGTTGTGACTATAGTTGTGCATGAGGACTTGCACAATCAATGAGATTGAGTTATGCCAATGAGAATTGGCCAATACCAAGTGATTATAGCCTCTGCTCATGTGATTCCCAGTGTGAGTGATTCTTTTTAGGTAAATACGAGTTTGGTTCAACCATTCTCATCCATTCTTGTGCAGGTATTGAGCAGTGGAGGCAGGAAAGCAGTGGAATAGATTTGGAGATCAGATCTGAGCTATATTGTGTGTAACAGGTGGAGATAGTGCTGGATACTTATGAGAAGTATTGACTATTGTAATGTTACATGTTCTCAATCATTAATATACAGATAGTGTGGGGTTTTCAGCTGTAAGCTTTCCCCAGGTTACATACTGTGTTAATGTCTGCATGATCTTGATGTTTTATTGTTATTGATGATGTTATATTGATGATCAACGTAGAGGAGCTTATGTATTGTGTATGTATTCTGCAATAGTACATGATCAAGATAATGTCCATTGAATATGTGTTTATTATTCAAAATTTCGACATGGAATCAGAGTTGTTGATCATTAGATCTACTATTCAGGAAGTGTTTACATTCTATTTCTTCAGGCAGAGTCTGTAATCGGGCCAGGTAGCCTCTGGATTCATCATTCCTTTGGAAGGTGAGATATCTGATGAATGCCCATACTGTCGATCTCTATACAAGAAATACCTTGTTCTCACGAATTCTAGATTGGAAGCGGTTGAGTTGGTTGCTGGTGGAATTCGAATTTGCAGCAGTGTTTTCTTGGTGTCAACGAGGCAATGTATTTCAACGGATTGCGATTGGAGTATGCTCTTGAGGGCAGCTCAAACTATATTGCATGGAAGGATAGGATGGAGGCAGTATTGGATGATAACGGGTTGAAGGAGTTCATAGAGATGGATGTCCCAAAGCCTATTGATGCTACTCAAGCTGATGCTTGGCAAAAGAAGACCACAAAATGTCGAAGGATTCTGTTGGAGGGCGTGAAGGATCACATTGTGTCCAACCTCCATGGAAAGGCTACTCCATATTTGATGTGGAAATCATTAAAAAAATTATTCCAAAGCAAGAGCGATCAGAGGAAGCTGGTGCTCAAAGATAAACTCAGAAACATCAAATGCGAGAAGGGTGACAATATTCCCAAGTATCTCACGAAGTTCACTCAGTGTCGATATGAACTGGGAAGTGTGGGGGTTACTGTCGATGATGAGGACTTGGTGAGCTTGGCTCTCCTTGGTCTTCCGAAGAGTTGGCATTCCTATCAGGACTCTGTCAATGGTCGGGAGAAGTTGCCAGGATGGGAAAGACTATGGTCAGATCTTGTGCAGGAGGAGATCAGGTGGAGCACCAGAGACAGTTCTTCATCTATGCATGATGAGGAGAACTGTGCCTTAGCGAGTAAGGCGAAGAAGGGGAAGGGTAAGGTTTCTCTTTCCGAATCCAGTTCTTCCAATGATGGGAAGAAGGTTGACAAGTCGAAGGTGAGATGCTTTCATTGTCATGAGTTGGGCCATTATGCTACTAATTGCCCAAAGAAGAAGTCCAAGAAGGGATCCGAGGAAGGATCTGAAGGTGAGGAACTTGCTTCACAGTTTGAGTTGGATTTCACACTCTTCGCATGCATGGTTTCATCCATGATGGGAAGTGGTTGGTTTCTTGACAGTGGAGCTTCTTTCCACATGACCGGTGAAAAAAGTTTGTTCAGTATTTTGGAGGAGAAAGATCTCCAGATACTCATAGGGATGGGTAATGATGAGAAGTATAGTGTCTCAGGTGTAGGCACGGTTATTTTTCAGAGGGAGCATGGAGCTCACCTTACCCTGACCGATGTCAAGTATGTACCAGGACTGAAGAGAAACTTGGTGTCAATCGCAATGCTGGAAGACAGAGGCTATGATGTAGTCTTCAGTAAGGGAAAGGTTTTCCTTAGACACATCATCACTAGACAAGTGACGCAGATTGGTTCACGAGTCAAGAACCTGTATGCTCTTGAGGTTCAAGATGCATGCAAAGCCTTGAGCAGCAAGGCAACTGATGGAGACTTGGTGGTTGAGAGGGAGGGTATATTACCTCTCAACATGCAGAGCCAGAAGAAGTCTCAGACAATTGTGGAGGAGCCATGATTGGTGCAGCAGCTTCAGGAGGCTGTGGAGCAGCCACAAC
>APFE030837799.1:54105-79830 GCA_000404065.3 Pinus taeda | reverse complement strand
TATATAAAGGAGGTTTTGTCATTTGAATCATCCAAGAATTGTTCATTTATGTAATGTAAAGGAGGTTGCCCCCTCGAAGAGGCTAAATTCTAAGGCGTTGATCTATCTTTTCTAACTTTTCTTGAGCTGGTTTCATAACAAGTTAGGAGGGATGTACCACCAGCCCAAGCCCAAGAAAGACAAACATCATCAGAGGAGGATGAGAATGAGGAGCTACAAGAATTCACTCACAATGTCGAGGGTTTAACATTAAGAGTCCACCAAGGATCATTGATGATAAACCTCAATACATGTAAAGGCATAGAGTGGGAGTAACCATAGTTCATCATCGGAGCCTCCTCTGTCGCATTTTGAATGTGATGTTATGTCATCATGTGCACTGCTAAGCAGGGATAGTGGTGTACCTATGGTTGTGTGTTTTTGATGTGCTTGAATTTTTATGGCAAGATATCCAGGAGCCTCTGAATCCTAGATTTTGAACTATGCACCTCAACGTTTGATGATATAATAAAATGACGATTTCTATATGTTTGTGTTTAAAAAGATGTGTTCTTTATAATCTGAATCACTTTATAACATGCATGGTTAAAACTTTTAATGTGACAAATGCCAATCTAACACATTATTAGCTAATGAATCAACTAATGTGTTTTGGGTGTGGGTTACACCTTGCACCTAGTTCGAAGAGTTTGTTAGTGATATTGGCACAAACTTTTATGGCTTTGATATTAGTTTTTGTTTGGAATATAAGACTTGATAAATAGACTTAGTTAATTTAATTGCAAAATATCAATTTGCTTGAGGCTATATATATTAGTTTGGTTACTTTTATGTTTGTAGAAAATAATTATATGGTTTGAAGCAAGCTCCTAGAGCCTGGTATGTCTGTATTGATACTTACGTAGGGAAGCTTGGAAGAAGTGTCGATCTGAACCTCCTCTCCAAAGTGGTCCAACGTATGCCTTTTATTTTGGTTTCATATGTTAACAATCTATTATTGACATGTGATCAGCCTCTAATGATCAAAGTAAAAGGGATTTGGTCGTTGAGTTCGAGATGAAGGATCTTGGCATGATGCATTGCTTTTGGGATTAGAGGTTTGGCATACACAAGGAGAGATTTCCCTTTTTCAAGAAAAATGTGTAGTGAATCTATTGGAGATATTTGAAAATATGGAATGAAAATCCTTGGGCACCCCGATGAAATTAAATTTCAAGAAATTATGCAGATGCTACTAAACCTGAGTCTTAGTACAAATGATTGATTGAGGCATTGATGTTCCTTGTGAACACCTATATCGATATATGATTTATAGTGAACACCTTAAGTTAATTTATGTCTGAGCCACTTCATACAAATTGGGTTCTTGTTGAGCACATTTTGAAATATTTGCATGGGATGATCAACCTTGGCCTAAGATATACTATAGGAGATGTACGATTGTATGAACGCATTGACGCTAATTGATATGGAAATTTTATTGATAGTAAGAGCACATATGCGTGTTATTTTAGCTTGGGACTTGCCATGATGCCATGGATGAGCAGAAAATAAGAGTCCATAAATTTAAGCACAACCAAGTATTGAGTACGTGGCTGCTAACATGGTTATCTGCAAGATAGTTTGGTTAAGAAATATCTTTGAAGAGTTTTTTGAGAAGGTTCTAGATATGATAGTGATATATTGTGACAACAAGAGTGGGATCTGATTGGTAGAGAATCCTATATATAGCTGGGACTAAGTTATCTTCATGTATTGAGATAGTATTGCTATATGAAACAAGCTTAGGCTTGTGGTTGCTACCTCCTTGAGAGGGAGAAAGGATGAATAAGGTATTATTTTTATGACATGCATTTGATATAACATAATATTTTATTTGATGTTCAACATGAATATGAAAATAGAGGACTTCTTCTCAAAAGAACTATATAAAATAGTATGCTTGAACTTTTCAGTGAATTGTTTGAGTCAATATCGCATATGAGCACATTGATTGTTTTTGATCTACAGAGAGAAACATGGATTGATGGATGCTTCGCTATAGGGTAAAGGTATAGGTTGATCAAGGAAACTGAGATATGCTCTTTCCCCTTGTCTGAGCGCCAGGGTGAGGAATTAAGCCAAAGATATCCTAGGGTTTAGGGAAATCTAAATAATAGGATAGTTGTGATCCTTACCTCATGGTAAATAGTATCCTTCCTATTGTTTGACAATAGGATAGTTGAGATCCTTACCACATCGTAAGTAGAATCCTACCTATTGTCATCTTTGGGACTTGAAAAAGTATACCCCAGTTAGAATCCTACCCACAAGCTGGGCTTGTTGGGACTGTTCCTCCCCATCTAGCTAATGGGATAGCATGAATTGGGAGATTTATGATCCTTGCCATTCATAGAGAGTCGTATCCTACCCAAGTGAGAGGATGTAGGTGTTCTACCACTGACTCTCAAGAGTCAAGATGGGAAGATCAACAAACAATATGAGAGTTCCGATCCTCACGTCTTGGTGGGTAGTATCTTTCCTATTATTTCAATAATAGGAGATTTGTGATCCTCACCTTTCAGTGAGTTGTATCCTGCCTATTTTCTATCGATAGAGGGTTGAGATGGGCTCCCCAACTATGATGTGGATATATTTGGAACTCCCTAATGATGATGTTTCCTAGTTTGTAGCATTGAGCTCCTCATTGGTAGTGATTTTAGGTGGTAGCAGTGGCTCCCCTATGGATAGAGGGTGGTATCTTGGGCTCCCATCCAATGTCAAATTCTTATTCTTTTACATTCGAGAGTGCTCAAAATATGAGTAGAGAAAATAAGAGATGAGTAAATATAAGTAAAGATAAGCATATATGGGCAGAGATGAGCAGTAATGACATTTGTTGATGACACAATACTTGTGATGGGTCATATAGTGTAGTAAATAATTTCTCCCTAGCTAGGAGGGAGTGTTAATTTGGAATATTAGGGAAAAATTTGTTCGTTTGGAAAATCTTCCTCGTCTAGAAAAAAACCTCCTAGAGCTTGGAATAATTTAATTTGGCTAAAGGAAAATATATTTTCAATATGGAAGCTCACATGTGTACAAAAGATCAGGTTGTCCCAAAAGAGAAATTGGACACCCTTAGGTGGTTATAAATATAAGTGACCTCAACCTCTTTGGATATCATCATCAAGCATTCTCTTCTTATCTCTTATTTGATTTGTCTCGCACACGTCTGAAGTTGGTTCATGGAATTTAGTTCAAACAGGTATGCAATTGTAGGGTCTAAATCTTGCACATGTGATTAACATTTTTGGGTCTCAGCCATGGGGTTGCCACAGGGAATTTTCAGCTACAACTATATGCACACAATCCTACCCACGTAGTTCGATGGTTTCAAGTACACTCATGTACACTCTCTTTGTTTGGTTGGAATCTAGGGTTTGATTTTGATAGTTGACCACAATTGACCGTGGGCTATAATGTTATCTCTCATCTGTACTATTACTGGGTTCATCTTTGGGATATTGTTTGGTTGTTCTTGTTCGATAAATAATTGGATTATTATACTATCTCTTTGTTGAAACATTCAATGAGAATCTAATAAGAAGAATGATTTGAAAAGGTTTTCCACCTTGTGGGGTTTTTCCCTTGTCTCTGACCAATTTTGGTGTCACTATGTGTGAATGTTTTTCTTCTACGCTTGTTTTATGTTCCTCTACAATGATAATGATATTATTCTTTCTATATAATTTCATATTTTTCTAATTATGTTATGATGTTTTGGGGTGAATTCAATATGTAAAAATGAAATGAAGTTATCAAAGCAAAGCACAATATAGCCCTAAGAAAAATTAACATGGTATCAGAGCTCAAAACACATGAATATAAATTAATACAAACATGAATGTAAAGGAAGGGAACAAGAATATTCATTAACCATAAATAAAACAATACATCATATACATTTAGCTTCAGTGTTCCTCTCTTGATTCTAGCAAATTCTTCCCACTATAATGATTAAGGACTCAAGGAAACATAGAGCTCTCAAACCGAATCAAAATAGAAGAAACATATTACCTTCTATAGCTCTCTCATTCTCACTTGCTGATTATAACTAACATGACCCTCTAGGATAGCCCAGTGTAAATAAGAATAAGAAGACTCCTAGGAGGATGGATGTAGACACCTAATATGAAGAGAAGTTAGAGAATTTTGCTAATAATGTGTCTTAGCCAACTCAAAGAGGTGAGATAAGATGATGAGTTGAATTGATCTCCTAGGAACCATAAGCATTTGTAATAAGTCACCCAACCACATGGAATTGTTTTTGAAATCTCAGTCACAACTGCACAAAAGATGGGTAGTATGTGTGGTTGGAACGTTCCAACTACACTCATAAGATTCTCTTCATGTGGTAGTGGCATAACACTAGGAAAGTAGTGGTCAAAGGCCACGGAAAAAGGTCAACAATATAGTAACTCATAGGGACTAATCCTAGGGAGAAAAACAGACTGATAACAATTGGACAAGTGGTTAGGAATGACTAATTGCTAATAATTCTAATTATTATTATGTTGTGTTCATGCTCATGATGTATGTTGTTAGCATGAATCAAAATGATAAAGGATGGGAATTGACAACATATGCTTAGCATGGATGAGGAGATGATGGATCAAATGCAAATGAAGATGGATTTATGAGGTTCTCATTTTAATGGTTGAGTTGATGAGCTACAAGAGATTGCAACCACAGTGATCTACCAACTAGTTTTACATTTAAAAGCACTCCAACTAAAAGTGCTAGTAGTGATAGAAAAGTAAATAAGGTAGGAAATAGGCCTAGGAAAAATGGTAAAGGAAAGGAATTGGGTGAGAATTCCTTTAGCTGAATGTGAACACTACTTTTTCAAATTAATGCTTGCTTGCATGTATATGAAGAAGTGGTACTGTGAAGGAAAGGAGGCATCAATATGAAATATTGCAATGACATTTTGAAATTTCTATTAAAAATGTAGCGAGAAAATCTCAATTTGACTTTTCCTTAGTCAAACTAGAGAGAATTTGAATTTCTATTTCAGTAGAGGTAGTTAAATGAGGTGACATGACACTTGTCACTCAGTTAACTCAGTTGCTTCGAGTTGGAGAAATTTGAGTTCAGTTCAGTATGATTGATTGCTAATTTCTAGCAATTTGTTTCAGTTAAATTGAGTTATTATTAGTTAAAATAGTTCTAACTGTTAAAGGAACTAGTGGAAGGTCAAGTTGTGCAGTGTGACTTCAATCACTAATTTGAATGGAAACTGACATCCACTCATGGTATTCATCCACCCATAGAATTTATCCATGGCATTGTAAGTGGCATCTACCCATGGTATTCACCCACTCATGGTATTGTAAGTGGCATCCATTTTAAGTGAATTCAACCCATGGTATTCATTCACCCATGGTAGTTACCCACCCATGGAATTTACCTAGTGTAACCAAAAAAGGCTATAAGTAATCAATCACATTTTTTAAAAGGACAGATTGTTCACCGTAATGTATCCTTTACAATTATTATCAGTTTTAATAATAAAAAAAATCTTTTGTGGTTTTGTTTACCTAGTTTTCTCCACTTTTCCTCTGGCATTTCAAATTTTCAGATCTTGGGGGCCTCCCCTCCAAGATCCATTTGAATTTTTTAGATCTTCCCCCCCACCCCCAAGATCTGGATTAGTGGTATCATATTTAGGTTATGATTCCATGGGAATGAGGGTTTGATGCATATTTCAGTTTCAAATTTCTGTAGCAATCTTCAACAAAATTTAGGCACATGCTACAACCTCCACAGAGCACTTTCTTAGGAAAAATGAGAAGGATTTTTATTTTTTATTGTTTGCAGGAATTTTTTGGTGCGAAGAGTTTGTAGATCAGATCTGAATTTTTTTGTGAAAATTTTACAAAAAAATTATCAGATCTAGATTCCGTGTGAAAAAATACTCAAATTCAAGAAAAAATTGGTCAAATTAGAGTTCAAATGTGGGAGATATCGCTGATTTAAAATCAGTTATTTTTTCATAACGTTTGTGAAGGCGGAACAATTGCAACATGGATATGAGTTTCTAGAGTGTCCAGAAGATGCAGAATGATCATTTAGTTTCCAAAAACAGGGTATTATAAATATTCTAAGCTATATTGACCGAGTTATTCCCATTTTAAATCTGGAGCAACATTTGGAGTAGGTTCCCTTTGGATAAGTGTCGTCCCACCCTGCTTTATTAGGCACCTACTTCATATTCATCTATTCTAGTATAGAAGCATTCATATTAGGTTCTTTGGAGACGTTTCATCCCACCTTAGGCTATGTAGGCACCTGTTACTTCATCAACAATCAACGTCATGGTTATGGGTCAAACGCACAAAATCCTTGTCATCGAAGTCCATTTGCTAGGAAACACACTGTTAGTATCACAGTTGGTCACAAGAATTACATGGTATGGTATCTCTATCCTCAGATCTTAGCTTTTCATGGTTATGGGTCATCCAAAAACCCACACTTTATTAAAGTCCATTTTCGAGGCCGCACACTATCAGTATCACAGTTGATCACAAGCATTACATGGTATCTCTATCCTCGGATATTCATTCATCAGAGTTATGGGTTAACCACACAAAACCCTTCTATTTACTGGCTCTTCATATTCAACAAAGGCTTCTCAAGAGGGAACTTCACGCAATGGGTATCATTCATTCTTTAGGAGGGAGGAATGATCTGAATGGAAAATGGCATCCACCCATGGTATTCATCCACCCATGGAATGTATCCATGGTATTGCAAGTGGCATCCACCCATGGTATTCATCCACCCATGGTATTGTAAGTGGCATCCACCCATGGTATTGTAAGTGACATCAACCCATGGTATTCATTCACCCATGGTATTTACCGACCCATGGAATTTACCTATGGTATTGTAACAAAAAAAGGATATAAGTAATCAGTCGCATTTTGTAAAAGGACAAATTGTCCACCATAATGTAGCCTTTGTAGTTATTTCTGTTTTAATAAATAAATTTCCTTGTGGTCTTTTTTACTGGGTGTTTTGATCCAGGTGGATATTGGTGGCCACCTGCCAATTCCACTTGGACCCCCACCATTGCTTCTTTCTATTTTTTAGTTTTCTTAATTGTAGCACAATTTACTATTTTTAGCAGTTTTTCAGGTCTTAAACTTCCGGAGTCATTTTGAGGCCCTAAATGACGTTTTTTGGAAATCTACCGCCAACTATTTTCTGTCTAAAATCACCTTTTTCATCATAGTCCTCAGAGATATCTTTCCAATGGGTTATCATGCACATCAAATGGAGATAATATGACCAAGTCATGACCCTGGGAAGTTGGTTGTCCATCTAACCCCAACGGGGCCCATAAACTCTTGATGTTACATCTCCTTGGGTTCAGGTTTTAGTTGTTTAGGGTTTTCTCTTATTGTTCAATAATAAAAAGGCCCTTCAGCCTCATTGTAAGGTAGTTCAGAGGCATGTAGCTGCCACATCTCTTCTTAGAGATAAGCTACCAACGCCTTAGCTGGTTTGTTTCCATCTCTGTGTGTAAGCATATTTCTGTATTTTACATTAATGAAGTGAAGTATTATTTCCGCTGCAGCTCTGTGTCTATGGTTATCACTATAATTTGTTATGTTCCTATTTAAATCTAGATCAGTGGTATCAGAGCAGTCTGCTTTTCTTCTTTGGTTTTCTTTGCATGTCTCCAATGAGGTCCGGATATAAGGAGTTAGGGCTTGAACTAGTCAAACTTTTGCAATACCAGCCTTGCAAATCCCTATCAAAATCTTGCTCGAAGAAGCCCTCAACAATAAAGGAAACCAATGATGGACAACTTTACCTAGATCCTTCAGCGGCTACCCAGGGGTGATGCATCAGCTTCCAACAACTACTTTGGAAATGACACATTGTTTAAGGTACAAGTTGATTTTGAAATCCCCATATTCGAGAGTTAGATAGACACAGATCTCATCTATAAATCGTTAAATCTGCTAGAGGGTTATTTTTCTATTCATTATTTTTCTAGTCAGGAAAAGATTATTTTCTCTCTTCTCAAAGTAGCCCCCCACATCAAGGACTGGTGGGAAACCTACTGTGAGCAAAAGGATGAAAGTACATGCTCACTATTTTCAGTTGCACCCACTTGGAATTCATTCTGAGATGCCATCAAGGAGTAGTACTACCCTGTCAGAAGCTATGAGGATCAATACATAAAGTGGACCACGTTACGACAGGGAAGGGACCAAGACGTGTCGGGGTTTACCAATATTTTCCATACCCTTTGCACAAAGTTGGGTATCAAGGATTTAGAGCATCATTTGGTGCTCAAATACTATGGCTGCCTGCACAAGTACATCTAGGAAGAAATATAATTCTTGAACATGTCCTCACTTGGCACGGCATACCGATATGTCATCAAGGTCGAGAAAACATTTAAATAGAAGAAGTGAGACTTTGGATCTATGAATCCAAAGCAAGGGAAAGGTGCCCCCAAACCATAGAAAAAAGGACAAAGCCAAGGTGGGGCGGCCCAAGATAAGATGCCAAAGCTGCAAGCAAAGAACAACACCACAAAGCCAAAAAAGGACATGAGAAAGTGGTGTGAGTTCCATAAGAGCTCCACTCACAACACAAGTGAGTGTTGGGCCAAGCAGTCAATGGTGGCCGAGCTAAAGGTTTCAAAATTAGATGCATGTTTTGACTCTGAGTCAGAACCCGATAGGGGGAATGGCAAAGGGAAGCAGATTATCAATGCGGAGCCCAACACCACCATTGCCACCACAAAGATCCAGAAGGAGGAACTCGAATACCCAGAGGAGGAGGAGCATCTCTTCCACTCCTAGATGTGGGTAAAGGGCTCCCCGCTATAGTTCATTATCGACAGTTGGAGCCAAAAGAACTTCATATTAGTAGAGGTCATGAAGTGACTAGGCTTACCGACCACATCACACCCACAATGGCACACCATCGCGTGGCTTCACCAAGGATGGGATCTTCGTGTGAGCCAGAAATGTTGCCTTCCATACAACATCAAGCCCTTCACAGATGAGGTATTGTGTGACATTGCTCCCCTTTTGAAGTTTGTGATGTATTATTAGGACAACCATACTTGTTGAAGTGACATGTTGTGTATGAATCAAGGCCCCGTGCTGTTATTGTTACTTTGGGAAATAAATTTTACAGGATACCGGAGGTAGCACCACCTACCGCCATCTCTTTGGTTACTACAAAACAATGTAGTAAGCTCATTTCCAAAACCAGGAAATTTGTTTCCTGATGATACACCCTCAAGGAATGAAGAATACGGTGGCCATAACCTCCAGACAGGGCCCCTCTGCACGAAAACTACAAATGGACAAGGTCATGGAGGAGTATGAGGATATCTTCACTTCCCTCACAGGGGTTCCTCTACACTATCAGGTCAAGCACTCCATCGATCTGACCCCAGGTGAGCCATTGCCCAATGGACCAATCTATCAGTGCTCCATTCTGGAGAACGATGAAATCAAGAGGCAAATTTAGGCGCTGCTGCAGAAAGGTCACATCCGTCTAAGTTCATCACCCTATGGGAGCCTGATCATGCTGGTATAGAGGAAGGATGGGACTTGGAGACTCTGTATTGACTATTAGGCACTAAACAATATCATTGTCCGTAATAGGTACCTGATCCCATGGATTGATGACCTCCTGGACCAACTGAAGGGGGAAAAATATTTCATAAAGATCGATTTGAAGTCTGGATATCACCAGGTACTAATCGAACCCTCCGATGTGTGGAAGACTTCCTTCAAAGCCAAGGAGGGCCTTTTAAAATGGTTGGTTATTCCTTTTAGATTGACGAATACTCTTGCAACCTTCATGAGGCTAATGGATGACATCTTTCGGCCATTCACCAACTCATTTGTAGTGGTATACTTGGATGACATCCTGATCTTTAGCCAAAGTTGGGAAGAGCACCTCCACCACATTCGATAGGTTCTCCAAGCACTGCGACAACACAAGTTATGTGCCAATTTGGAGAAATGCACTTTTGGCATGACCCAGGTTCAGTATCTGGGATACGTTATTGATGAACAGGGAGTGCATGTGGATCCAGCCAAGATCCAAGTCATTCAAGATTGGCCATCTCCAACCACTTTGATAGAGCTTCGTAGCTTTCTGGGTCTTGCCAACTTCTATCGCAGGTTCATGTTGTGATTTTCTCACATCACTTGGCCCTTGAGTCAAGTCACCAAGGGAGGAGAGAAAGACAAATTCTTTTGGTTTGAATCTCAATAGAAGGCATTCAAAGAGTTGAAATACTGCCTCTGCTCGGCACCAGTGCTTGCATTACCAGACTTGCAACAACCATTTGACATCGAGACAAATGCCTATGACTATGCTTTTGGGGAAGTCCTTACTCAACATGGGCATCCAGTGGCATATCACAATGAGACACTTTTAGACACAGCCTGAAAGTATCCCACTTATGAAAAATAGATGTATTCCATTGTGGAGGCCTACCTACAAAGGAAGCATTACATTTTGGGGAAGGGAATGGTCATCCACACAGACCACTGACCCCTGCAGTTCATACAAACCCAAGGGAAATTGCAGAATTATCGCCATTAGAAGTGGTCCACATACCTGCAACAGTTCCATTTGAATATAAAGTATAAGAAGGGCAACACAAATAATGTTGCAAAATGCCTCAGTCAACCAGCGATCATAGCGTTAACCACCGTGCTCAACTCTTGTGGGCACGAGACTTTTGATTGGCCACTTCTCTACAAAAGCAACCCAGAATTTGGCCATACATACCAGACACTCTTGGAGGGTTAGCATGTTCCAGATTTTCACCTCCAGGATGCCCTGTTATGCCACCTAGGTCACCTTCATGTTCCTTCAAGCAAGCATGCCAATATGATTTGGGAAGCACACTACAGTCGAGCTGCTAGGCATTTTGGGGTCGAGAAAATGGTGGCAGTGTTGTAGAAGTATTTCTGTTGGCCAAATATTCGATAGGATGTCAGGAAGTACATCAGATCATGCATTGCCTATGCCATTGCCAAACCGACCATCAAGAAGCGAGGCCTCTATACCCTATTTTCTACCCCTAGTTTACCCTAGGAATCTATCCCCATGGATTACATGTCAGGCCTTCCTTCCACTAACCATGGAAGCGACTGTGTTTTTGTGGTCGTCGAGAGGTTCTCGAAGATGGCCATTATGGCAGCCTGCAAGAAGAATATCGAAGCAAAAGCCACTACTAAACTCTTTTTTGAACGAGTGTGGGTACACTTTGGGATCCCACAGTCTATCATCTCAGATCAGGACAACAGGTTCCTTAGTACATTTTGGTCTAATCTCTAGTCAATGCTGGACACCAAACTCACTATTTCCACATCCTTCCATCCTCAAACTAATGGCCAGACAGAGGTTGTCAATAGGATGATCGTACACATTCTATGCATGTACAACTCAAAGCATCCATGCACATGGGACAAGAGCCTCCCCTATGTTCAACACAGCTACAAGCGAGCTCTCCACAGCTCAACTAGCCATAGCCCTTTTCAAGTGGGCTTGGGATTCTAGCCACTATGTCCCACTAATGTGGCCATGCCATTGCAGTTACTCATGCAGAATCGGCTCATGTCTAGTACAAAACAGATAACACAAACAACTTCATTGAGCACATCCAACATATTCGTCAGTAGGTCCATGAAATTCCGGAGAAATCAAATGCCAAGTACAAGTAGTGACATGATCAACATCAGCTGCCACAAAAGTTTCAGGTGGGTGACAAAGTCTGGTTTCATTTGCAAAAGGAACGCCTTACCAAAGCTTATCTAAAACTCAGACCACTCAGATGTGGTCCTTACACCATTACCAAGGTTGTGGGAGATAATGCATTTGAGCTCAGCATTCCCCCATTCCTTGGTCTGCACCCAATGTTCAATGTGGACCACCTTCAGCCATACTCTCCACCATTACTAGACACATCCGACATTGCAAAACAACTCACACCCATAGAGTTAAATCCAAATTGCATGGAACAAGCTGCAACTGATCGGATCATGGACACACAGATCAAGCACACTCACCAACAGAATATCCAACTATATTGAGTTGTCAAAGTAGGCCAACTCCTTCACTGAGGCAAGTGGCTCACTAGGGACCAAGTTTAGTAGAAGTTTCCTCATCTCATGGAGGAACACAACGCAATGGGGACCATTGCTTCCTAAGGGGAGAGGAATGATCCAGGTGGATATTGGTGGCCACCTACCAATTCCACTTGGACACCCAACATTGCTTCTTTCAATTTTTTAGTTTCCTTAATTGTAGCATAGTTTACTATTTTTAGCAGTTTTTTAGGCCCTAAACTTCTGGTGCTGTTTTGAGGCCCTAAACGACATTTTTTTGGAAATCTACCAACAATGATTTTTTTTCCAAAAATCGTCTTTTGCATCATAATCCTTGCAGAGATCTTTCCAATGGGTTATCATGCACGTCAAATGGAGATAATATGACCAAGTCACAACCCTGAGAAGTTGGTTGTCCAGCTAACCCCAATGGGGCCCATAAATTCTTGGTGTTACATCTCCTCAGGTTAGGGTTTTGGTTGTTTAGGGTTTGCTCTTATTCTTCAACAATAAAAAATCCCTTGAGCCTCATTGTAAGGTAGTTCGAAGGCATGTAGCCGCCACATCTCTTCTTAGAGATAAGCTACCAACGCCCTAGCTAGTTTATTTCCATTTATGTTTGTAAGCATATTTCAGCATTTTACATTAATGAAATGAAGTATTATTTCCATTGCATCTCTGTGTTTACGGTTATCTCTGTAATTTTTTGCATTCCTGTTTAAATCCAGATCATGTTCTCCACTTTTCTTATGGCACTTCAATTTTTCAAATCTTGGGGGCCTCCCCCCAAGTTCCATTTCAATTTTTTAGATCATGGGGGCCTCCCCCCAAGATCTAGATTAGTCAGACTCAGTGATCATTTAGTCAACTAATCAATCAACCAAAAATAATTGATGCATGCAGAGAACCTGAGTTACCTAGTTGAGATAGAGATTCAAGGACAACATATTATCAGTTGTAGACTATTCCAAGTTGCACAGGTGGTGCATGCACTTAGAGGATGAGCCTAGAAGGATCGTGCAATTCCAATTGAGGAATTTCCTAATTGACAGGGCCCTCATTACTCAAGGAGTAGTGTAAGGAAATAGGAGCTTAAAGGGCTTGAAAATTGTCTAAGTGTTGGCCAGAGACACTCAATCAAGTAGAGGGATAGAGTATACACTTGCAGGTTGTGCTTAGACTTGAGAAACATATATATTTCATCTTTATTCTTTGATTAATGTAATACATGTAGGAAGGAGTTTTGAGTAGTTGCTTTCCCATATATAAATCTTTGTGTATGTGTGATAAATATTCGTGCATGTTTATGATTTATGTTCTCGATCGTGAATTAATTTCCTCAAATGAGTAGAGTATATTTGAGTCTTGTGTTTAGTAAATTACATGAGAAATTTCATATCTACACATAATTTCTACATGGTATCAGATTAATATTTAGAGTAGAGAAGAGTTTTTGAAGTTGTTATCACAAGAGGATTGAATTTGTAGGGTCAATTCTTCATAGCTAGAAGGATGGCTTTCTATGGACTAATACTTGAGTATGCCCATGAGGGAAGATTGAATTATGTTGATTAGAAGGACGACATGGAGGTAGTGTTAGAAGATAATGGGTTCAAGGAATTTTTGGATAACGATACCAAGAAACTGGTAGCAGCTAACCCTCAGAATATAGAAAAATGGAAGAAGTGTGTAGCTAGGGTGAGGAAAATCATATTGGATGGAGTGCGATACCATATTATCTCAAATTTCCATAGGAAGGAGACTCCGTATACAATATGGAAAGCATTGATATATTTGTTCCAGAATAGTAGTGACCACAAGAAGCTAGCACCTAAGGACAAGCTTTGAAATATCAAGATGCAGAAGAATGACACCATCCCACAGTACCTGAGAAGGCTCATACATTATTGTGATGAAATTAGTAGTGTTGGGGTTACTATTATAGAAGATGATCATGTAAGCATAGCCCTTCTAGGCCTTCCCAAGAGCTTGCACAACTACTAAGATTCACTAAATGGGAATGAAACTACGAAATTGGGAATGCTTATGGTTCGATTTGGTATAGGAGAAAATAAAGAGGACTACTAGAGACAAGACTTCATATAAGTGTGAGGATGAGGAAAATTGTGCCTTAGATGGAAAGGAAAATAACGGAAAAGGGAATAAATCCCAATCCAAATGACAATCCAGTTAAGGGGGAAAGGAAAAGGACTTTTCCAAAATCAAGTGCTTTCACTGTCATGAACTTGGGCAAGAAAGAATACCTCAGGAGGAGTGGCAGGTGAAGATTTGGCTTCACTGTTCGAGCTTGACTTCACTCTCATCACATGCATACCAAGCACAGTAATGGGGAGTATGTGGTACTTGGATAGTGGTGCCTCATTCCACATGATGGGGAATAAAGAATTTTTTAGTGATTTGGATGAGAAAGATCTCCAGATGCATGTCGGGATGGGAGATGATGGAAGGTACAACACAATCAAGATTGGTACAATCACATTTTAGAGAGATTCAAGTTCCCCTCTAAGGCTCAAGGATGTGATGTTTTTCACCAATATACATAAGAATCTAATCTCTATTGCAGTATTGGTAGACTATGGTTATGATGTGATCTTCAACAAAGGGAAAGGATTTTCAAGACACATAACCATTGGGACAAGTGAAGGAGATCGCAGTTCATGTGAAGAACTTTTACAAGCTGGATGTGAAATATTGTGCTACATTAAGCACAAAGGCAGAGAAGATGAAGAGACGAGATGTCAAAGAACTATGGCATGGAAGAGTTTTCCATTTGCATCATGGCATTTTGAAGATCATGCAACATATTACCACAAGCCTCCCGAAAGGATCACTAGAGTAGTAGGATAAATGCAAAGGGTGTACCTTGGGGAAGTACACAAAAGACACTTTCCATGATTAGGATAATAAGGTGCATGTAGTGCTTTAAAGGATCCACTTTGATGTCTGTGGACCTTTCTCAATAGCATCCACTTCCAAGTGCAAGTATTATGTTATCTTTTTATATGATTTCTTATGGAACTGCTAGATATTCTTCATGTAGAAAAAATATCAGACATTCTCCAAGTTCTTTGAATTCAAGGTGCTTGTTGAGAAAGAAACTGGAAATAAGGTGACGACTCTCAAAATTGATAATGGAGGTGAGTATGTATCGAATGAGTTTAAAAATTTCTATTCAAAGGAAGGCATTCAATGAGAGTTGAAAACACCCCACAACCCATAACAAAATGGGGTAGTTGAGAGGAAGGACCATATTATTGTGGGAGAAACAAGGGTTACATTGAATGACCAAGGCCCACCACTACACTTATGGGTTGAAGCGTGCGACGCAATGGTCTATTTACAGAATAAGAGTCTTCATCAAATTCTTCGCATGAGTACACCAAATGAAGCTTTCTCAGGGAGGAACCTAGATGTATCATACTTTAGGATTTTTAGATATTTAGTATACTACAATGTCTCCAAAGAACCAATGAAGAATCTAGAGCTGCCAATAGAGTTGGTGATATTTATGGGGTACACAGAAACTCCTCACAACTACCATGTGTACTTTCCATCCCTTAGAATGATAGTTGTGTTAATGGATGTGAAGTTTGATGACAAGAAGGAAATGAGGTGTTCAGGTTAGAGGGACCTTCAGTTGTAGTCTGATTAGAAGATTTTGACTCTAAAGGAATAATATCAAGAAGTTGTGGAGCAGCCACAAGTTGAGGAGTAAAGAGTGGATACATACACTCAAGAAGAAACATCTAGAGAAGGAAGGAAAAGAACCAGGGAAGTTGAGAGAATGTGGGAGAACCCACTTCACAAAACATGTAGAGGAGGTCACCTAATTGGTATACTGGCTACATGGCTCTGATGATTCATCTTGTAGAGACTAAGCCATCTTCTTTCGAGGAAGTAGTAGAGAAACATTTATGGGTCGATGTTATGGTAGAGGAATATGATTCCATTATTAAGAATAGTGTTTGGGATGTGGTCCCAAGACCAACAGATAAATCAGTGGTAAGTTCAAGATGGATCTTCAAGGTAAATCATGCAGCATATGAAAGCATAGAGAAGAATAAGGCTATATTTGTGGCTAAAGGATTCTCTAAAGTTAAGGGAATTGACTATGAGGAGACCTTTGATCCTCTAGAAAGGTACTCATCCATTAGATATAATCTTGCAATGGTTGCACATATGGAGTGGAAAATCCTCCAGATGGATGTGAGGAAAACATTCCTCAATGGATTTATTGAGGAGGAGGTGTATATTAAGAAACCGGTGTAACACCCTCCTCCCACATCTACCCAAGCAATTGGCCAACAGGGGTAAACATGTGAAGAGAGGCCACTATGATATGATTTGACCTCCTAAGTCATGTTAAGGAAGTGGAACAAATGAAAAAACACCATACAAGCATTCAACATCATCTTTATGACCTCCAGGAACCAATCCAACACTTCAGACAACTTGACCTTGGGTCCCACTCACCTTTTTAATAATTTAAGCCTCAGTTGCTATTATGATATAGGCATAATAGCATATAGAAACCCTCAGACACTCTCACAGGATTGCCTGCCAAAATCTAGGGATATTTTTCTCGGTGCTATCTCAACATCCCTGAGTTTTGAGCCACTTTTATAGGCTGAGAACCCAAGTCACTTCCTAGAATTGAACCATCTCTTAATAATAGTAAAACAACATCGAAATGACAATGCTAATGAAATAATATTTTAATAACTTGACTGGACCCCTACTAGCCATGACAGGAATTTCGTCAAACATATCACAAATATGTAATCTACAAACGTAAAGAACAATTCTGAGCATAGGGTTATCATACTTAGTTGAGAATCACTAAGAACCATTGATGGCTAAACAAATCAGCTTCCATTCCGTCCATTAGGTCATAGATACATTGATCATTCAATTATAAGTAAAAGCATGGTGAAATCCATACATAGTTGTTGTCATAGAACACATAAATAAACAACATGATAGCAATAGAAATACTCAGAAAAGTACAACCATATAGACCGCATATAATCCATTAATATTCTCATAGAAATACAAGGAGAAATAATCTTTCATTAATGATGCAAAATCAAAACTTGGGGTGGGACTTCCACATTCCACCTGACCATAGAATGGATGAGCCAAATATATTTTCATTCATTCATCCCCATGCCATATTTCAAGCATGAATGTGGGATCTCATAGAACAAATCAATAAAAAACCATCCAGGGCTTCCAAAGGCCATCCACCTCAACCCATTAAATATTGATTCCACCTCGCGGTTGGACATCACCAAATTCATCATTAGATCGATCTCTATCCTAGACATTCAGGGCTCTAGAGCATTTTTCCAACCAATGCTACAAGGCTAGTAACTCAACCCACAAATTTTATTGGCTCTAAAGATTTTTTCCAATCAAGGCTCTAGGACTAATAACTCAACCCACTAAGGCTATGGGACTAGCAACTCAACCCAAGCTAATATAGGGCTCTAGAGATTTTCTCAAACCAAGGCTCCAGGACTAATAACTCAACCCAACCTAAGAGAACATGAGAAAAAACCAAAAACAAAATGAAAATAAACCCATAATCACCATGGCTATCCAGGAAATGGCAAGGCTAGGTAATGCACTATCAGTCTCGACAACCCTCCATGCAAATGATAGATTACAACCAATAATCCACATGCATATGCCATGCATGCCAAATCTAGTTAAGGAAACATACATGCAACTCGGTACCTGCAAGAAAATATGATTTAGCTGTTGATTCCAATGCTCTCTTGGGCTTTCATGCTCTTCCTTTTCCTTCTTGCTCCAAGAATGCAAGTATTCCACACCCTCCAAGAGTGCTCCAAGAAAACTATAACCTCCAAGATTATGATGAGAGATATATAATAATGAGAGAGAACTCCAATACTGAACTTACAAAAGGCTACTAACTAATCCTCAGAAGCCTTTTTATGAATGAGGCCTCTATTTTCTTCATTTCCCATTATTTTCCTTCATTTTCCTCCTCACATTCAATGTGCGACCTTTCACCTCCCTTTTCTCCTAATTTCCTTTATTTTCATAAATAAATGTGCCAAAAATTCCATTTTTCCTTTCCAAATCCTTAACCATTTCTTTTTCCAATTTCCTTAGCCATTAAACAATCACAAGTGATCCCCATCACAACAATTTTTCCCAACATTTAGCATGGAATAAGTGTCCCATTATCCATGGTTATTGTTTTTCCTTTATTAACTTTTATTACATGGAATTTTCACTAGGGCTATTACAAAACTGTCCCCCTTGGGGGAATACTGTCCTCAGTGTCCAATAACACCTGTAACCACAAAACCGATGTAAGAAAAATATATTGCCAATGAATATTTATAACTTAGCTCGTTGCAGTATTTACAATGATCAACTTTCTGAGAAGAAAACCAACATGAAAACATAACAATCATATCATCATAATGAAATGACACCAATACCACTTTTTGGAGGTTTATAACATATCGCATGGTGGTATTTACATCCATATACATATGTACATATACAAAACATCATCAAACATATACCAAAACATATACTACAACCATGCCAAAACCCCATGCCAAACTGCTTTGCCTCAACCAACAAACAAGGAAGGATGCATAGCCCGCATTTGATCCACCATCTCCCATGTAGCTTCATTGGGCCCAAAGTCCTACAATTGCACTTTAACTTGTTTGATTTCTCAGTTCTGGAGCATGAGAACCTTTTTCTGCAATATAAATTGAGGCTTTGACTAGAATTATCCATCTGGTTCCACCTGTAATATAGATCAGTCAATCACATGATCAACATATTTAGCATACTTCTTAAGCAATGAGATATGGAAAACATCATGGAATTTCACTATCCAAGGTAATGCAAGTCGATATGCTACTGGCCTAATCCTCTCATTGACACTGAAGGGTCCAAAAAACTGTGGTGCTAGCTTGACACATGATCCAATTCACAAGGAGCTCTTCTTTGGCTTGATGCGCAAGTACACCTGTTCCCCAACCTAGAACTGCTTGAACAACCCATTCTGATCTACATAAATTTTCTTCCTATCATGTGCTTCCTTTAGATTCTTCATGATCACCTACATTTCCTATTCCATGTCTACCAACATGTTTGGTCTAATCAATATCTTGTTCACTAGATCACTCCAACTGATGGGAGCATTGCGACTCCACCCATACAATGTCACAAAAGGACTCGTCCTCAATGATTCATGATAACCATTTTTGTATGCGAAATATACCAGTGGAAGCTACTCTTCCCACTTTCATTGTTGATGCATCACATAAATCCTCAACATGTCCTCCAATATCCTATTGACCCTCTCTGTCTATCCATCAATTTGCGGATGATAAGTCATACTAAAGGCCAAGTTTATGCCCATACCTGCAAATAATGCCTTCCAAAACTTTGAAGTGAACTTTTCATCCATGTCTAACACAATATTCTTTGGAACACTTGTAGTTCTATTTTAATGAATTCTAATTGACCAAGACTGCAACCATTTAACTGTCAACCTGGGGTAGGTCTTGTTGTTTCAATGGAGTTTTCACTATCTGCGTTGATACCCTACAACCAAGAATAAAAATAGAAAAACAATAAAGAATATCACTGAATCAATTGTAGAAATTAAATCATTCAAGTAGAAATTAAAACACTCTACATAAATGAAATCAAACTTCACATTACAAGAGTAATGGCATGCCACACAGTGAACTAATAACTACACTAGGTAGTCAACTACCATACTGCTTTAATCAAGCTAGTGTAATAAAATAACATAATTTTGGAATTGAAGTGGATATATTCTACAATTTATACAGCAACAATGGAAAACCATACAACAATAAAAGAAACAATAATATATAGCTACTTCTACTGCTGCAATCCCTGCTAAAGAGGAGGGCCCTTCCTCCCTAGTAGGGACGTAGGAATGAACACGATATTAGTTAAAGAATCAAATGAGAAGAAGTAACAACATCACCGTAGTGTCTTCAATATTAAAAATAATTAAAATTTACAAGATCAAAATAACAGTGCTTTCTATGCCCTCCCCGTATGTGAGAGATTGAGTTTCTCTTATAGTCATTACATACCCAAAATCAGGAATAGATTAGTCATGATAACCTCACAATTCTCATGTTGATCATAAAATAGGAATCATTATGACATGTTCCTAAATACAAATGTTATTTAGATACATTTGTTAAGGTAACAATCATTTGGATTTGTTACTTATAAATAAACAATTCATAACTTTCAACAGTTGTTGGGTGGAATAGTACCCACGACTTTTCCAGCCACAATGTAATAATGTATTGCAGTCAAATGACAGTTTTGGATGTAACAAAAATCACTACATAACAACATCCTTGTAACAACATCCAAGGTGTAACAACGGTCATCTTTAACAGCACGTGGTGTAACAACAACACCTCTAACAGCATAGTGTGTGTAACATCAATCTGTAACAACATAGAGAGTGTAACAAAAATCTGTTCTACCCTTCTCTGAGACCAATCAAGGTGGCTTGTTCACTCCATAACCTTGTTCTCACAAGGAACACTTGAAAAAGAGAATAGGATCCAAAAGACTTCTCCAATGGTTACCTCAGTTAGCCACAAAAAGGAATATTGCATTGTTATATTTAGGAAAACATGGCAAACTAACATGATAGTGAAATAGGTTGTATATAATGAGAAAAAGGTTGATTAACATGTGAAGTTTCGTTGGCCTGGAGGGAATGAGGATCAAAACTAGGGAAAGAAAGTGTAGGAAATAGGTATAAAAACTAGTGACACCCAACATATCCCCCCAATTGAAGCAATTTCATGTCCCCATTAAGAAACTCGGCTTCTTCTATTATACCCCCGATGTAAGTTTGTAAAATTATAGGCACCAACAGCGTCTTCACTAGGAGCCCTGTACCCCTGAGTAGCCATCAGCTGTCATGGCCATGATTATTCTTCATAGTCACAAAAAATCGTAATCCAATTGGTATTCTTCCATCGGTAACCAAATCATAGGAAATCTTAATCTAAGCCTAATCCAGAATTCTCCCAATTTCTGTGCCACCTGGGCATATTCGAGTACCCATGTAAAAGTAGCCACAAAATTCCTATACTCAAAAGGATATCGTTCAGGTAATTTAGCACTACAGGCCTCAGTATTCTTAAGGAACACTACTAATGCTTGATGTTTCATTTGTGCATAGAAATTGAGGAAAATCCCCACAATCCTTATTCTATGTTTAGTGTTCCCTCACCCCTGGGGTACTCATGAACAACTTAAACTCATGTTTTAGTTCATAAACCATTCCTAGTTCTTCTCTTATACATAATGTTGCCCTTTCTTCATTGATCTCAACTAATTTCATGGCCATATTCCATTCAATTTAGTTCCTCATAAAAGAAAGGAAGGTCGGTAACTGCAAATATCCCATATAGGAGAAAACACTTTCCATCATCTTCGTACTGACATATTCATAGATTATGTTATGCAAATACAACTCAAAAAGTAATTTTTGTTCATCAAATCATAAGTACAAAAGATTTCAAGAAAAGTACGGCAGAAGAACCCAAATAAGGTATGTTTTCAAAGACCTCTTTTAACTAAAACAAATAATAATGTTCCCAGAGGAACATTGGATATGACGGGGAATATCACCTACATCCTAGCAGGTGCAAGGAAAGCTCATGAAGCTTTGTCTTATCATTTGTTAGATCTACAACCTGTAGTTGTAACAAATTCAGCTATTCGTCCTTCTTCTTCATAGCTTATTTATGTCTTCGCTCTTCCCATTCTCTCTCCCATTCTTCCTTTAACCATTTCTCCTTGAGTGAATCCATCTTATTTTTGTGTGCCTTGAGAGAGATCATCCCCTCTTATAGAGAGAGCGCCTATTGCTTCCATTTCTGTAACTTTGGTATCAACAACATTCTTTCAGAACACCATCCT
The DNA here is from genome assembly GCA_000404065.3 of Pinus taeda. Classification (NCBI taxonomy): domain Eukaryota; kingdom Viridiplantae; phylum Streptophyta; class Pinopsida; order Pinales; family Pinaceae; genus Pinus; species Pinus taeda. The sequence goes on along the minus strand of APFE030837799.1, from coordinate 57,673 downwards.
TCATCAGGACCTGATGTTTTCCCACATGCACTAACAATTGAAGGTGTAATAGCCTCCCGAGGGTGAAACTGCTCCATTTTGGCTACTGGTTCTTGTGTAACAACAACATCATCAATTGATTTTTATGTAACAGTTTCATTTTCTCTCTGATTAGCTTATACTTCCACTGCTGGTTCTTGTGTAACAACAAATTCATCGACAGGTTATTGTGTATCATTTTTCCCTTGGTGAGCTTCTATTTCCACTACTGGTTCTTATGTAATAACATTTTCTCATGGATATCAGCTTCTTCTTTTTCCCCTTGGTTGGCTTTTGTTTCTGCTGTTAGTTCTTTTGTAACAGGGATGTCAACCAAGGGTTCCTGTGTATCAACTACCAAATTAATTTCTATGGAGTGCTCTGTCTCAGCTGCTGGTTCTTGTGTAACAACAGTGTCTTCAATGGGTTTTTGTGTGTCAACTTCCCAGGACTCAGTTTATGTTTCCCTCGAGATGGTGTCCACTGCACAAACACTATATCCCATTGCCACTAGCTCCTTAGCACAAGCTGTGCACACAACACCCAGAACATTTCCCTTCCCAGCCCTGCCTACGGCTTTAGCCAAAGTATCTAACCCTGGGGCTCTTGCCCCTACCGTATCCTATGCTAACTTCTTCCATAGCTTTTCATTTTCTTTTTCTAAACTTTCAATTTTAAGAAGCAAGGATTACTTGGTGAGGAAGTTTCCTCTGGCTAAACCTGCTCTTCATCCTTCTACCTTGCAACCTCCTTGTTCTTCATAGACATGCATGGGGAATCTAGGTTCCCGCTAACCCTTATTCTCTGTTTTGGCCACTTATCACCCATTGGCTTGTCAACTGGTCTATTTCCACCTGTTACTTTTAGGGTTGGGCTGCTCCTTGGTTTCTGTCAAATCTTCCTCAGATGCCCCAATTTTCTTCCTACGGGTAGTCCTAACCTTCTTTCTTATGAATTCCTCCCAGCTCCTTCCTTGGTGACTTAGGGCATCCAACACAATTAGCTTGATGAGGCCATGGTTTGTGATGCAAGTCTCTGGATGTGCAACTATCTTTACGGTCACGGCTACATGCCTAATATTTTCTAGCAAAAAGTAGGGGAGGTTTATCAAATATAGATGTCAGAGGTGTTTTAGCAACGAGAAGTGGTAATTGAATACAATTGTTTCCCTTCACTCACAATTTATATACTTGATGAGGTAAAGGGCGACATCGGCCCATGGCTGGGGTAGTGACAACCTGTCAATCCCCCTTCCTTTCTTCACTGGTCGTTCCTCCCCTTGGAGAAAATCCTCCTTCAAGGAGGGCTCATTAATTTTTCTGTTAAACCTCCTTTTATCCTCTATTGGTAATGCCGTCACTCAGGAAATTAACTCTTCAATAACTTCCAGCTTTAATCCCCTGACCTCTATTTGATTCCTTTCTAAATTCTTCCTGAATTGCATAGCAATTGCCCCATCTTATCCTCCTAGCCTTTGGAAAAACTCAAACCAACCAACATCTTTAAAAATTCGGCATCATTTAGGGTAATTTTCCAAAGCCTTTGTTGATATTGGTTCATGTGGAATTGCTTCTTCACCCATCGCTACACAAATTCAATGTTGTTCTCCCCTCTTTTCCCACTTGAGAAGTTCCAAAGCAGTCGGCACAATACTCAGCTATTCCATCCCTGCAATTGTTCTCCTCTCTTCTCTCTGAGCACTCTGAATGAGGATGCAATCCTTCAACAGTGGGTAAATGGTATGGTGATGTAGGCAATAATTTTAAATCAGGATTTGCAATCAAGATTCGTACTAAGAAGTAATGTTTCCTTATTAATGTAAGTTATGGGAGATCTAGTTTGAGGTATAATTCCATTTTTTTGCATGATCGATAATTGAATGACAATTATACAAGATCATTATGCTTTGGTTGTAGTTTTTAAATGCTCACAGGTCATGCAAAGGTCATGTCATCATGTAATTCGTCCCCCCTCCCCCAGCTTAAATGTGACAACCGACCTCAACTGTCAAAAGGGGTATCGTGTTAGATTGCCATAATTACTGAATAAAAGAGGATACCTATATTACCATTTTATTATGTACCTCGTGTGACATGGAGAGAAGACATTGGTAACGAGGTGCACGAAATTAATTACGGCAGTCAAGGAAACTTCTCTCAAATCATGGTGATGCATGTTATGTATCACAATAAATAATTTACTTGAATTATTTCTAGAAGTCATCGGTTGTTACAGATGTAATAGCCAAGACGATTGTTATGTATTATTGATTTCCACAAAAGATAAAAGAAGAGGAAAAATTTGTGTAATAACATTATTGTAGGATATGCTTGAAATAAAAAATGTTGTTATAGAGTGTGTAATAGCTGTCATAGAGTGGTTTTCAACTGCTGCAAAAATTGTCTATCTACACCCGAAAAGGTTTTCACAACTAGATTGTTTTATTTCCTTATTTTTTTATTTATTTTAGCAGGTGTAATAGCCACCGACAAAGGTTGGTTTTCAAATGTTACACTTATTGAAAAATTAGAATTTTGGCAACATGGGGGGGTTTTCCCCTGCTTATGTAATATGAAGATCTAAATTCGTGAAAATGTTAACAAATGAATCCCTTGAAGCATGTTTATGATATAACTGAAGATGGTGCCCATTTGCAAGCAATGTTGTCCTTGCACTATCAATGGTAACCAAATTCACAGTCTCATTGTCAAATATTACATCTACCTCATAGGGACCTAGCCATCTGGTGCATAACTTACCCTTGAAGTCCTTGAATATTGAATCATATAAGAGAGCCCAATATTTCTTCTTCTTGATGAACCTGTCATGCCACTTAGCTCTCTGCTGCTGGATAATCTTTGTTTTCTTAATAGCAGCTATCCTTTTCTCCCCCAATTCATTGAGTTGGTTCAACCTTTGCTTTTGTGTTGTAGCCAGATCCAAATTCACCTACAATGTTGTTCTCAATGTCTTTATTTCGAACTCAATAGTGAATAAGTGATTTTTACCATACACAAGTTTGTGTGGTGAGAATCCCGTGGTATTCCTCCACATAGTTCTGTATGCCCACAACACTTCTTGAATTTTATCAGCCCAATTCCTTCGATGACTAGCCATGGTCTTGGTAAGAATCCCCTCAATGACTTTGTTGGTGATTTCCACTTGGCCATTCCCTTGTAGATGATAAGGTGTTATGATTATATGATGGATTTTATATTTTTCAACCAACTTTTGGATCATATTGGATGTAAAATAGGGCCCTCCATCTATTGTTGGAAATAATAATGAGAGGGGAGGTGAATTAGTATTATCAGGTCAAATATTCCTTTTCTATAACCAAATTGTATACGCTACTTCAGTTAATTAAAATCGCGTATATACGCAACTATTCAGAAGGAAACCTGCGTATACAAAGCAAACTTTTAATTTACTTTAACTTCATGATGATGATTGTTAATCTGTGATGCAGAATCAAATAACCAGTAACCAGAGACAGTAAAACAGAGCAGAAAGACAATCACACACAAGAACACAAGATATAAGGTGGAAA
>APFE030837799.1:38024-49535 GCA_000404065.3 Pinus taeda | reverse complement strand
CATAAATTTTCAGACTGGATCCATGAACATCAATCAATCATCAAGCATTTCTCCATCAACCAATCTCCTTTTCACCAATTAGATCAAGTAGATACTTCTCTGACAGCTGTACCCAAAACACACTACCAGAAACTACACAATAGAAACAAAACCTAGAACACAGCAGCTATAAACAAAAGTAGCTAGATCATAGCTTAAAGCATATACGCTATTTCAATTGCCTGAAACCTGCGTGCATATGCGTCTGCGTATGGGACAACCTGTGTATACGCGTTATGACTTCACTGAACCTGCGTGTATACGCGCCTTCGCTTCACTGAACCTGTGTACAGATCTATATAGGATAATTCACTCTTCCAGATATTCAATCACTAATTAACCCAGATTATCAGACTTATAGATCAAGCAAGCGCCACATCTAGCAAATAAAAATCATTTAAAGATACTATCATTCAAGCTTAGAGATTATGATCCATGAATAGAACTTATCCTTCCTTTTGCGCTAAGGTTCCTTCTTCATTCAGATCCAGATCTGCATCACAACCCAATTACCAATATACCAGCTCTAGCACTTTATTAGATATTCAATAATAATGTGGATGATCCTTTGCCACATGATCTCCTTCCTCTTTTATAGTGTTAGGCCTTCCTCAATACCATGGTCCAAAACCATAACATTTCAATACCATGAACCCAAAACTAGGGATCAACACATCTGACGAGACGCCATGGTCCAAAACATAGGTTCAATTCCCAAGAACTAACTACCATGGACCAAAAGTATGATCCCCAACATATACGCGCTTTTGTAATGAATAACCCGCGTGTATATGCGCCTTTGTCTTGATGAACCTGCGTATATGTCTTTTTCTTCTTTCTAAGTGCCTAAACTGAGATCTGTTACCAAAGGGAGTTGCCATCAAGGACAACACCTGTGCCATAGCTCCAAACCTATGCCATAATGCCAACATCTATCACTATCTCCCTAGGTATACCAAAACAGACAAAGATATCTTCATGCGATAAGTCTGAAACAGCCTACTTCGTGGCTCTGGTTAGTGCTTTTGCCTCAACCATTTTTGTGACATAGTCGATGCAGACCAAAATGTAGGATTTCTATCTAGATGAAGGATTAATTGGTCCCACAAAATCCAAGGCCCGTTTCACAAAAGGTTCTAAGATGATTTGAGGCTGTAACGACATCTCATCCGATTGCAGTGGTTGGCTCATTCTTTGGAAACTATTACATACCTTCACACACTTCTTGGAATCCTGAAATATTGTTGGCCAATAATATCCTATCAAAAGGACTTTGTATCATGTCTAATTGTCTGCAAAGTGTGTTATACAAGGTTCCTTGTGACAAGCCTTAAGGATGTTAAAGATCTTATCTTTCCTAAATCAATTTTTGATCTAGAAATCTAGTCCAGTGTGATAGAGATTCCCATCTATCCAAGTATAGGTACCACTTTGTTGTATGATCTTTATCTTTTCCTTGGAGGACAAATATTGTGGAAATTTCCCTACAGCAAGATAATTTCCTATATCTGCATACCATGGTGAGTAAGTAGAAATAACAAAGAGATACTCATCAGGGAAAGAATCCTCAGTAGGAATGCAATTTTCATAAATAGTTAACCTAGAAAGGAAATCAATTACTACATTTCTTTTCCAAGTTTATCGATAACTATCACTATAAGGAAAAAGGTCATTAGTGAGGGTCATGCTTGTGATGGACCTTTAAGGTCCATCACCGATGTCATATACGGTGACGGTCTTTGAAAAAGCATTGTTGTAAGTGTATATAGTGATTGTCTTTGAAGGTTTGTCACCAAAGCCATTTTTAGTGACACTTTTGGTGAGGGTCGTTAAAGGCCTGTCACTAATTCTCTCTTTGGTAAAACTTTTGGTGAGGGTCATTAAAGGTCCATTACTAATTCTCTCTTTGGTGACACTTCTAGTGACGATCTTTTATTCACTGTCACCAATGATCTTTTTGGTTACTTTCGGTGACGGTCAATAAATATTCGTCATCATTGATCATTCCAATGAGTTTTTGATGATGCTATGTACTTGTGATGAACCTTCAAAGTCCATCACCACTATATCATATGGTGATGATCTTTAAAAAATCATTGTTGTAAGTGTGTATAGTGATGGTCCTTTAAGGTTTGTCACCAAAGTCATTTTCAATGAAACTTTTGGTGAGGATCATTAAATGCCCGTCACTAATTCTCTCTTTGGTGACACTTTTGGTGAGGGTCGTTAAATGTCCATCACTAATTCTCTTTTTGGTAACACTTCTAGTGATGATCTTTTATTGACCCTCACCAATGCTCTTTTTTGTTACTTTTGGTGACGGTCAAAAAATGTTCGTTATCATTGATCATTGCAATGAGTTTTTAATGATGCTATGTACCTGTTACTATATTTTTTGTCAAAAGATAACGATTTAGGACCATTGTTGTGGAGTCTTTTTCATTATTTGTCCAAGGTCATAGTGGTTATATTAGTCAATCAAATTGTTAAGAAGTAATTAGTGTGTATCATTTCCCTCAAGTCATATGAATGAGTCAACACATGATTAATCTCTATTAGGTTTATTATCTAACAAATTTCCTTTAAATAAAGTTCCACTAGTGTGTGTAGGAACTATATTATTTAATACTAATCAATCTCTGCCAATTCTATTAATGAGAGAGACCTAACACTCCTCAACACTCATGGCACACCTTAACATGTTTTGGAACAATACACTAACATTCCTTGGCACCTCGAGCATATTTTCATGAGTAGGATACCCAAGCACATGTTGACATGCCCTAATATAGCATAGCACTCCCCTATCATGTGTTGGCATGCCCTGGAACACCTTGGCATAATATTTCATTGAAAAACATTAGCACTTGGCACACATTGGCACTTGACATGTATTGGAACATATTATTAGTGTGCCTAGCATGCACCTTTTGAAAAAGATAAAGTTCTAACTTATTAACCCTCTTATGTATTCATTTCATTGCATTTTAGCATGGTTATTCCTTTTGTTTCCTTGAAACTCCTTAACGCATATTGGCATACTTTGGCACCCTACACATCCTAGCATGTCTTAGCACCTGGCATGCCTTGGCACTATTTGGCATCTGTTAGCACACCCTAAAACTACCTAGCACACTCTAGCACTTCTTGACATTCCCTAATATTTCTTGGCATGCATTACCCATGCTTAGCATACCTTGTCACTCCCTCCTTGGCATGATAGCTAACACTCATTGACACTCCCCGACACACCCTCATATTCATTCAATTCCATGCATTTTGACCTAGTGCTCCCTTGTGTTGTCCTAGTACTCCCTAACACTCCTCAATATTCATTGGCACTCTCTACTAGCACACCTTAGCACTCTTCGATATGCTCTACCACTTCATAGCATGCATCACACTCCCTAATGCACATTGGCACGTGTTGCAAGCACTTGGAAAGTCTTAGCATGTTTGGCATGCATTGAGATGACTTTCTATGCTTTGGCATGGTTTAATATTAAAGTTATTTGAGATCAAATATTGGAAACTAGATGAGAAGAAACGGAGGAATATTTGGCACTTAGAATGCATTGACAGTTTGCACTTGGAACCTATTGGCACCTAGTGTTGGTAGGCCTAGCATGCCCCTCATGGAAAAGCTAAATTGATGACTTATTAACCCTATTCTATGCTCATTTCCTTGTAGTTTAACTTGTTGCTCCCTTCTGTTGCCTTGACAATCCCTGGCATGCATTGTCATACCCTTGTACATCTTGGCATGTCTTAGCACTTGGCACATCTTAGCTTGTTTGACATGTCTTCGTACTATCTAGCGCATGTTAGCATGCCCTAGAATTCCCTTATACACCTTGGCAGTCTTGACCTCACAACTAGAATTAAATTTTTCCATGAATTTGGAACCCTACATTCACTAGAACACCTTGGCACTCCCTAGTTGTCATGGCCTCTATTATCCTCCACAATGTCCCAAGTTGATGAGGAGATCGACAAAGGTAGCCACATAGCAAGATTTTATTTTGGTAGCTAGCCCTACCAAACCAGAGAGGGCTCTCTCTATGAAATCACAGCCAAGAGATGACTAGAATGTAGAGGGTTTAAGGCTAGATAACTAGGCTCAGGTGGTTTTTGCAAAATGTTTGGTTTTGTTGCTGGATAAGGGAGAAAAACCAAGTAGCTAGGTCAGAGGATCAAAGGGTTACAACAAAAAAGATATAAAGGAGCAAGGTAGAATTAGTTTTGTGATGGACCTTAGGGTTTTTCAGTGCAGTGTAGTGTTTAGAATAAGCAAAAGGTCTTAATGAGCATGAAACATGAATTCATTAAGCAAGAAAGAAAGTAACACATGATAATTATTTTTCCATCAAAATAGAGCTTTATACAAAGAATTTTGTTTATAAGAATTATGGAAAACCACTGAAGAATTGATGAATGGAAATAAAAGATGAATATCTTTCATATAAAGCTATAACAGAGAAAAAATAACATCACAAACTTACTACACATGAATTCTTAGATAATAGTTGCAAATTGTGTCCTTTGATTTCTAGAAAATGTGCAAGTAAAAGCTACAATAGTTCTCTCCTCTAAAATCCAACCCATTCTATCACTGATAAACTGATACATAAAGACCAAAACAACATCTCCCCACTCTCATGGGTTGAATCCATGACTCTATGAACTATTCCATGAAGTGTTCTAACCAAACCCTAATGTCTAGGGAAGTTAAAAACGACTTCTACAATTAACTTTGACTCCAACCTCTCTCATAAATGAGGTCAAATTTACATCAAAATAGCATACAAATAACCACCCATTATTTACATTTACTTTTACCCCTCACATTCATCTACTTCATACTTTTGACTTTTACCAAAGTCAAACTAGGAATCACAAAAAATTACACAGTGAAATGTTTACAAACATCTTAGAAATTTACAAGTGTGCAGTGAGATGTTAGAGGCCATTTTTGGGTGCCTTTCTGAAGCCCAAATCCAAATCTAAAGCCATTTATGGAAATCTGGGAGAGTTTTGATGTCTTTAGAGTATTTGTGCACTCAAAATGACCCAGTTTCGGCTAATATATGGCCATTCTCTCAAGATGTCTCCAAGTGCACAACAAAATGGAAAACAAGGGGCAGAAAGGTGATTTTTGGCCTCTTTTTTGCAAATTTCTCAAAAAATAAGCCCCAGGCCAAGAAAGTGGGAAAATGGGTTTTGAGAGGGGGTCATAAGATTTCTGAAAATGTTGATCTTCCATCATTTGGAGCCTTGAGGAAGAAATGCAGCGTGAGCTCGCTGCGCTCCAAAACAAAAAATTGCCAAAAAAATTGCAAGTCTGCACCAAAACACAAACTTTTCTCCAAATCCTCCCAAATTTTTTCTAGAGATGCCTAATAAGGTATGTTATGCAATCATGGATGCATTAGCAAGAAAATCTAACTTATCCTTATCCTCTTGTCTGATTAGGGTTTCCTTGAGATTTTCCTTCAACTGCTTGATTTTGACCTTGGCAATATGATTCCTTGTGTAATAATGGATGACCATTTTATTTTGCAACTTGTTATCCCTGTTGGCCTTGTGTAGGAGTTTCTCAAGGTGGAAATTTACTTTGTCCAGCCAAAACTCCTTGTCCTCATTTATTTCCATGGAACTCCTATCTTCAAAGGTCAATTCTTCCATTGGTGGCTTTTGTTATCTTTCCCTCTGAGGTGCCTTCCTAAGACCCATTTTCCTTGGTCTCTTCCTTGCCACATGTCCTTCATGCCGCTCAATATCCTCATGTTCCACCACTGACTTTCCTTTCATATCTTGTTTCTTGGCTTTGAATTGCTCTTTCTCCATGACTAGTTGTTTTTCCTTAAGTTGACTGCTTTCTTGCTCAAGGAATGAAATGTTCCAAATTTTCCTTGAGCTCCATGATCTAAGAATCCTTCTCTTTGATGACTTGTTGTAGGGTTTGATTCTCATCATGTTCCTCCAAGTCAACTAGGTCAAATTCATGCTCATTGGGCTCCTCATCATGCAAAGAAGCCTCATGATGTGATGGTGATTCCTATTATGCTGATGTAGTAGGCTTGGACCCTTCCTCAATATGAGGAGCAAACATAAGGCTACTGCCTCTCTGATATATCTTGGTCACCTCAGGCCTAGGTGCCTTGGAAACCTCATCATTTTTGCCTGATGACCCCACCTCCATGGGTTGTACTGACATGGTTTGGTGCTGGCTTGGTGAAGTGGTTATATGCATTTTCAAGGCTGCCTCAATGAAGGTGTCCCATGTCATCTTATTATCTTTCAACTGATGGAGTACTATAACCTTTATCAAGCTATGGTGAAAGAGGTTGCTATAAAGGATTTTTCCCTTCAATTTTACCATTTTAGACATTTTGGTTAGGATCCTTTACAAGTAACTGGACAAATTTAGATACTTGGTAGTTGTAAAGTGTGTGAGAAGTCTTATGTGGTATTGATATAGACTAGAAAGTATGCCCTCACATGTGAAGAAATTCATGACAACCTTCATCCATGGTGCATATCTCTCCAAAAAGTATATGAATGGGAAAACATGTGAGTGAGCTCCTTTCTATTGTGATTTCAAGTAGGGTTTGTACTCTTCTAGGTCTAAGTTCATGACTTTCAACCAGTTTTCACCATGGTTTGTGTTACATAGTAATTTGTCACTGTCTCCTTGTCAGTTTCCCTACTGTGTCATAAAACCACATCCACCATGCTCATGCTCTTTGAAATGGCCAAAAAACCCTCTTTGCCTAAGTTTATTGGATCATCGCAATTGTTATTGAAATAACCGCGCTGACCGGTGGATGATAGTGTGACTGATGCGCTGCCAGCGCGGAAGCACACGGGTTTTCGGTGCTGGTCGGATTTCATGGCCAGTGCAACCCCTGCTTGTATAAAATCATGCTGTCCAGACCTCTTCTGTTATTGGAATGCGATGCCAGTGCACCAGCCCAGTTATGCACCCGCGTTGATCCTGTTTAGGTGAGTTTGTTCTAACAGCCAACCTTCCAGATGACTCCAGACCTGGTTGTTGGCTTTGTAAAGGTCGCCCTCCTTTCTATGGCATGTCTGTTCGCCTGATAACCCACTTTTCTTGGGGGAAAGCTCATCCTTTCACTATTCATGGAGACTCCTTCTCCTATATAAGCCTCCACCATTGCCATGAGCAGCTAGTTTTGGAACATATAGACTTTGAGATAGAGGAATTCTTAGTGCATTAGTGTTGCTAATTGTAGGCATTTGGTGTGTTGGTGAGGATTGCTTTGGAGCTTGAGGAAGGTTATGAGATTGTTGCCTTGTATGTGAGAGAGAGACCTCTTTGACTTGGGAGATCTACTTCAAAGGTGAATGCTTGAAGGACATGCTGGCTGGACCCTCTAGAGAAGGACTCAGCGTCAGAACTTGGTTGTACCTTACTCTATTTCTGATTAATAAAGATAGATGACTACTGTTCTCTCTTTGCTTGTGCAGGTGTCCGTCCGTGAGGATAGCGGAGGATTGTGATCAGCTGGAGCGAAGGAGTGAGAGGATCATCTCTTCGTCAAACATAGCGTTGGAATCCAAGTAGGTTTTCCTTTACCCACTTGTTAATTGCAACTAGGAACTTGCAGAGCAGCATTGATTGATTGTTGCTAGACCCCTTTTGGGCTAGTAGGGATCGCCTCTATCCGTAGAGGGGATTTACCTCTCCAACAATTTGGCGACTCCGTTGGGGAGCTTGCTTGTGTCTTTTGTTGTTCATCCTTGTTTTGAGTTTGATTATTACTCTCTTGTCAAAAATTGGGGATTAGTTCTTTGTTTTTGTTTTCCTGGTTCATTCTGGGAGAGGCCTTAATTGTCTTGAAAACTACTACCTTGGTCTGGGAGCTTTTGGCTCGATTTTGCTCGTTTATTAGCCTCAGCGCGGTTTATATCAGAACGGTCGCGCTGACATCGCATACCTGTTTCTTTGATTCCATTGTCATCGCGCTTGAACGTTTTACAGTCGCGCTGACCTTGTTTTCGAGTCAGCGCCCTTTATCTGTGTCCTTCCGTGCTAACAGCGCAAAGTTGCTACGCGTGTTGTTTGGTCAGTGCTTTGTTGCTGAGGGTCACCCGCGCTGATCCTGTAGAATTAATTTTTGTCCAAATTTGCCTCCTGAACCTGTTGGTTTGACTGTCCCCTGCTCTTTCCACCTGGTTTGTGACTTGATTTCTGTTGTCTGAACTATGAGATGCTTGCGAAGTCTTGTTCTGCAAGGGTTCGTTTGTTGCTTGTTTTCCGATTTTGCAAAGCCTTCCTTTTCTCTTTCGCTGCTTGGTTTGTATTTTGCCTTAAATTTTTCAACTGCTTGAGTATGTGGGAGTCTTGTTTGACTAGTTTTGAGTCTCTCTTTTGAGAAATTCTTAATTTGATTTCCTTTGATCATTACTTGAAGGTTTGTCTCAGTCTCTTCACAATTTTTCATCTTATTGCTTTTTTTTTTGCAAAAAAATTTCCCCCTCATTCGCCGAGGGGGGCTAAATTGGGTATGAGTGTTAATCGCCTTTGAGTATTTTTATTTTTCTCATCTTTGGAAATCTCACCCAATTTTCTTGATTTGCACTTGATTGGTTCTTAGATTACATTAGAATCATCTTGTGTTCGAGAATTCTCTTGCATAGATCACACTTGCATAATTAGAATTCTCATTTGTACATAGATTACGTTTGCACACTTTTCAAGTGAATTGTGCATAAATTACAATTGCATAGATTACCTTTACCCTTTGGGTGTTTGCCTTCTTCTATCGATTTCACATTTCTAGCCCTAAGGCATCTAGTGGCTTTGTGTGTCGAGCCTCCCTTAGGTGTTTTTGGTCTTCTATTGGGTTAGTCGACTCTCTAATTGCTCCCTTGCACATGCTCGGTGATTGTTGAAAGTGTTTCAGTTGTGTTCCAAGCGATTGCCTTCCTCCTTTGAATTCCTTTTGTCTTGTTGAGCTTAGATCACATAGCTCATAAACCTTAGTTTTTTCTTTGATTTGGAAAACTACTTTGGTATCTTGGGGACTTTGTTGTCTTTTCATCGAGTGATTTTATTCCTTTTGCTTGGTGTAGCTATCTCTCAAAATCATTTTAAGTGCTTTGTGCCATTGAAAAGAAAATCAAACTAGTATCTTTTGCATTTGATAGTTAAAAGGAAAAGAACATTTCGTTGATTTGTTTTTTCAAAAGAAAAGTTTCGTTTCCTTACCATTAGTTGCATTAGGTTGTTTGATTGCTTGAGTTCATTTTGTTTGATTAAAAATTCCTAACCTTCTCATAGTTAGAACTCATCGAACGAAATGATGTTCTTTGGCATGTAGTCTGCATCTAAGTAATTCTAAGAGATCATATGGTAGGACCTGAAATCAAAACTTAATTCAAGATCAACCGTAAAATAAACCAAATTTATCTAAAAATGCGTTGGAACTTAACGCAAATATCTAGAGGTCTAGGCTAGAGACGTGCTCCAGCGTCATTAAACCTAGTCACTCTTGTTTTCGCATTAAGGTTGGGTGATTCCTCCTGGTGTGATTCAATTGTGGTCTAGCATGGATTTGGGCTCCCACGTACCATCGCGTATATATGGGGAGACTCCACTAGGTTTGCATCCTTTATCCATTGGAAGCCGAGTCTGCCACCTTGTGAACCATAACGCACCGAACATAGCATTCGGGAAGATTGACTGCAGTATGGAAAGTCCTTGGTTCTCATACGATTGCCAAGGTGTATAAGCAGTTTTACGGATTGATTGGTAAACCCTTTGCTTAGAATCTCCAGAGCAGTCACTTTTGATCCTTTTCGGACTCCCTAAAAGAAAAGGTGTAATTGAGCATCTTGTCACTCCGTGCTCATTAAACATTCGAAGGAGACTAGAGTCATCTTTTCGTCCTTTTCTCGACTCTCGAAACATGAAAAGGTCAAGTTCAGTTCCTGTGTCTTAAAAATTTATTTGGCCACGATAACATTACCTGGTAAGATCTTGTGTGCGTTAGCTTGAGTAGGCTTCTTTTGCTATGGCAACGTTTCCAGGGTTCACCAACCCAAGTTCCCCTCCTGACGAGAACCCTAGTCATTTCCCTCCTCTTGGGAATGTTGGTGCTCCTTATATGGCAACGTTATCCCTTCCGGGGTTAACTATCGGGTTTCCTGTTTGGTTGTTTTCAACCTCTTTGGTCCCTACTGTGTCGGCTGATACTCCATCAGTCCCTCCACCTGAACAACATCATGTTGAACCTAAGGTGGACCTCTCCCCTTCGACGCCTACTTCCACGTCTCCTTCCTGTACTTTACCTGGTGAAAGTCTCGATTCGAGTAACCAGGTGGCTAAGAAGAAGAAGAACAAGAACAAGAAGAAGAAGTCTCCTAAGGGAGAGGTTACAAGTACAATTGTTCCCTTAAGTACACCTGAAGTCGGGCCACCTTCTGCTCCTCCGCGGAAGGTTAAGTTTCCTTGTCGATTATGCAAGGAGGACCATCTTCTTCGCGATTGTCCTGGTATTCCCAGCGTACTAGAAATATGGTCTCGCAATCTGGCCCACCCCTCATCGTCCTCTGAGGCTCATGGCGATGTTACCTCATCAGTTGGGAATGGCAAGGGAAAAGGGAAGATTCAAATCCCCTGCAGACTTTATGAAGGCCATCATCCCCTTCACCTTTGTCCACTCATGGATAAAGCCTCCACTGTTTTGGAAAGTCTCCCAGCTCCCTCGCCCCAACTCCCCATTGGATATCAATGTCTTTTTGCAGCTGCAGATCATTCGCCTCCCGACAATGAGATTGGTTCACATTCTTCTCTTGTCCAAGCCCCTCTTCCTGAACCTGGCTGTGCCCAGCCTGTTCCAGACCAACCATTGGTCGGAAAGAGTGTCAACTGGAGTTCACCTCCTGTCGACCACCCTGTTTCAGAAGAGAAAAATTCCCATGTTCTTCTCGTCTCATCAAATTCTCCTGAGCTTGATAATGGTTTTCCCAACCCAGCCTCTCTGGGGAATTCCGATTCGGTTCCTTCCGAGCAGGGGGGCAACCATATGGTTCCCCCACCAAGCAATTCGGTCGTTTCCTTCAATTGGAGTCGTTTGACTACCCCTCCCCTTCCATCCCATGTGCCTTTCTGGGTCACCGCCTATGCCTCCCATATGGCGCTACCTGGCACTGTGTTAGATGAAGGAGCATCTGTTAGTCTTATGCCCATTACTACTTGGCAGGCTTTGGGTTCCCCATCGCTCGTACTTGTCACACCGAATCTCACCACTTTTGACGGAGGAACGAGTCAACCATTAGGGATCCTTCCAAAGTTCCCTATCACTTCGGGAGGCAAGACTGTCTATATAGATGTCTCGGTTACCCAAGGTTCTTTAGACTTCAGTCTTCTCCTTGGCCGTGACTATGTGTATGCCATGGGAGCCCTTGTTTCTTCACTTTTCCATGTGGTTTGCTTTCCAC
>APFE030837799.1:1966-31594 GCA_000404065.3 Pinus taeda | reverse complement strand
GCTCAGGAGTATTGGGTGAACTCCTTATTAAACTTGTTGTGTTTATATGTGTTGCCTGTTATGTTTTCCGTAACTGCTTTATTGCTTGTGTATTTCACAATCTTATCGATCTATTGCATAAAATAACATAGGCACACGGATGCACATGAGTTTGTAATACCTTATTGTTTGTCTTAGATCAATATCAGATCAAGTGGTATCAGAGCTCTAGGTTGCTAAGGTTAGACAAGATTTTGCTGGATTCTTTTTTTGTTGAATGCTAACTAGGAAAAAGCTTAAATTAGGAGAAGGAGAGTTGGTTGAAGCTTCCCAAAAATTGGAAGAGTCTATCCTACGAGGAAAATCGTAGAAGAAAGTCACTTGGAATCAGACTCCCAGTTCATGGATAGTTTCATGACCATGAGAGCCGTGGCAGAAGAAATGTATAGAGAATTTAAGAGAGGTAGAAGTGAAGAGTCATCAACCTCCAAACAAGATAAAGGCATAGAATAACCTCTTCTAGTTGCCCACCTAGAAGGCAAAGGAAAAGAAGAGAAGCCCTCTCCCCTATCTCCCTCATCACCACCTTCATCATCATCTTCTTCACATAAAGAAAGCCCTAAGAATAAAAAGAAGAAACCTTCTCTGATTAAATTAGATGTGAAGTTTGATTTGCTAGTTTATGACGGAGAATTGAATGTAGAAAAGCTGGATAGCTGGATTAAATAGATTGATGTATATTGCAGAGTGTAGAACATCGATTCAAAAAGGAGAAAGATTTAGCTAGCTAGCCTACACCTTGGAGGCACTGCCCTGGTATGGTGGGAAGGAAGGATACAAGCTGATTTGAAGAAGCATGGTAAAATTCTTTCTACCTGGAATGAATTTGTTGTTGCCATTAAAAAACAATTCTATCCACTAGCCTCTATGCAGCAAGCTATGATGATTTGGTGAACTCTTTGCCAATTAAAGGGAAAAGTGTACAAAGGTACACCCAAGAATTTAGAAAAAGAGCTTTGATTCTAGGAACTTCTTTAGACTCACCAGAAACTCTGCTGAAGTATATAGGTGGTCTACACAGCTATTTAAAGCACACCATTCTCATTTTGAATCCTACCAGCATAGATGAGGTATCTTTTTAGGCTACACATCTAGAGGCTATAGGCAAGAATGTGAACCCAGAAGTTGAGGGATCATCAAAACCCACAACAAGCAAGAACAAGGAAAAGAGAAAGCAGAAATGGAAATAGAGGAAGACAAATGTTGTACAAAAGACCAAACTTTCATGCACTCATTGCAAGAAGGATGGGCATGATGATGAACACTACTGGATTTTGCATCCAGAGCTGACGCCCAAGAGGTGCAATGGCAAAAAGAAGAAGGCTGCTAAAGCTATTCAGAAGGATTTGGGGTAAGACTTAGGGGATGAAACAACAATAACAACCACATGTATAAAAGGTAAAAATTCTGAAGGATCTACTAGTAATTTTGCACAATCTACTGATAATGAAGAAAATGGGAGGAAAATACATGAGCTTTTCATATTAGAGTTATTTCCAAGCATCAAAAGATTGATACTTTGTTTGATAGTCGCTCACAAGTAAACTTGATTTCTAAAGCAATTGTACAGAAATTGCAATTACTAACCACACCTCACAAGAAGCCATATCCATTGGGTTGGTTATGTGATAAAGCAAAGCTACAAGTGACTAGACAATGTAAACTTAGGTCTTCTTTTGGGTCAGTGTTTGTAGATGATGTTGAGTTAGATATTGTTCCCTTGGATATATGTGGAATTGTTTTAGGAAGTCCCTACTTGTATGATAGAAAAGCCATTTTATATAGAGCTAAAAACAAGTATCAAGTCATTAAATATGGAATCGAATATATTGTAGGAGCTCATCAACTCAAAAATAATTATACTCTCATAAACTCAAGGCAGATGAAAAAAATTGTAAATTCATGCTAACAATTTTTACTGATGGTTGTAAAGGAAAAGAAACTTGATAAAGCCAATGTATTTGAAGGTTGTACTACTAAAAAGTAAGCTAATTTTTAAAAAGTTGTTTCAAAATATGATATGCTATTTCAAGAACCTAAAGGTCTGCCATCCAAAAAGGAAATAGTACATGATATTAATTTGCAGCAAGATGCTCCATTGCCTAACATCGGAATGTATAGGTTGTTCGCTCTAGAGAATGCAGAAATCAAGAAGCAGGTATAGGAGCTACTCCAGAAAGGGTTCATAAGACCTAGCACATCACCATGTGGGTCTCCAATTGTCTTGGTGAGAAAGAAAGATGGATCATGGAGAATGTGCATTGATTACTGAGCACTGAATAAGATAACAATAAAAAATTGATATCCCCTTCCTTGCATAGATGATATATTAGATCAATTGAAAGAAGTTGTTTACTTTTCCAAGTTGGACTTGCATAGTGGCTACCATCAGGTCAGAGTTGCAGAGCAAGATGCATGGAAGACTGCTTTAAAAACAAAGGAGGGATTGTATGAGTGGTTAGTTATTCCTTTTGGCTTAACTAATGCTCCTGCTACTTTCATGAGAATAATGAATGATGTACTTAGGCCTTTTATTGATTATTTTGTCATTATATATCTAGATGACATTCTTGTATTTAGTAAAATATGGGAAGAACATTTGAAGCATGTAAAGAAGACTCTAGATGTTTTGAAAAGAGAAAAGTTTTATGTTAAGCTATCAAAATGTGAATTTGGCAAAACATCTCTGAATTATTTGGGTCATATTGTAGGGGGTGGTGAATTGAAGATAGATCCCTCTAAGGTTGCATTCATTTGTAAACTGGCCTAAACCCAAATCTACTACAAAAGTTAAAAGCTTCCTAGGAGCAGCACAGTATTGGAGGAAGTTTATTGCTAACTTTATCTTGATTCCAGCTCCCTTACATGCTTTAACAGGATTGAACAAGGTGTTTTAGTGGGGAGGCAAATAGTAGAAAACCTTCGACACCTTGAAAGAAAAGATTAGTATAACACCAGTACTAGCACTGCCCGATCTTCAAAGACCCTTTGAGATTGTAACAGATGCCAGTGATTATGCCATGGGAGCAGTGTTGATGCACCACGATAAACATATATGTTATCATTCTAAGACATTTAATTTCACAGTAGTTAATTATCCCACATATGATAAATACTTGTATGCAATAGTATAGAGTGTGAAAACGTGGAAACATTATTTAATGGGCAAAGAGACAGTTATACATACTGAGCATCAACCACTTTAATATATACACTCAAAAACTAAGTTGCAGCAATCAAGACACTATAGGTGGATGGGTTTTCTACGACAGATTCATCTTATCATTAGATATAAAAATGGCATACACAATAAAGTTGTAGATATGTTGTCCAGACCAATTATAAATGCATCTATTATACTTAAGCATAATTTAGTATTGCATGAAAGCTACATTTAACAATATGCTCAAGATATAGATTTTAAAGATGTATATGCAACTTTAAGTCATGGCAAGAAAATAGAAGAATTGGATTATCATGTTAAGGACCAACTCTTGTGTCATTTTGGAAAGTTATGTATTCCTCAAACTGAAAGAGTAAATATAATTTGAGAAGCACACACTTCTCTAATATTAGGTCACTTTGGTGTAAGTAAAACAGTTGCACAGCTGCAAAGATTTTGTTATTGGCCAAAAATGAATGAGACAATTTCTAGATATATAAGAGGGTGTACCATGTGTACTAAAAAGCAAGCCCAGTAATTAAAAACTAAGCTTGTACACTCCACTACCAGTTCGTTCTCATCCTTGGGAAAGCATTTCCATGGACGTTGTTGGGGGATTGCCTAAATCTAGAAAAGGTCATGACTATTTATATGTTATTGTGGATAGGTTCAGCAAAATCTGTACTTTAATACCTTGTAACAAACATATTACAGCTGAAAAAACAACAAAGTTGTTCTTTCAACATGTATGGGTTCATTTTGGATTACCCACTTCCATTGTATCTAATCGATATTATCAATTTGTTTGGAAGTTTTGGTCAAGTCTATGGGAATTGATGGACACCAGACTGAAGAAGAGCACATCCTTTCATCGACAAACAGATGGCCAAACAGAGGTGGTCAATAGGATAGTGATCCAGTTGCTCAGAGGCTATTGTAGCAAGCATCCCAAGCTTTGGGATGAACATTTGTGTTATGTGAAACATGCTTACAACTGGGCTAAACATTCTTCTACACAAAGATCTCCTTTTGAGACCTACTTTGGTTTCACACCAAGGTCTCCCTTGGATTTTGTCTTTGGTAAAGACATAGCAGTTGATGGAAACAATGATGTGGACAAGGAAACCAAATTTCATTGAACAAATTCAAGAGATTCACCAGAAAGTACAAGAACAACTGGAAAAGAGCCAAGCCAAGTACAAGGCAAGGCATGATAAGCATCAGATTGAGCATAGTTTCCAAGTTGGTGATCAATTCTGGCTATATATCAGCAAAGACAGAATGCAAGGTGAAGGTAAGAAGCTGAAGCCAATAAGGTATGGACCTTTCAAGATACTTGAGCAAATTGGTGAGAATGATTTTTGACTTGATTTGCCAGCTTACATGCACATCTATTCAGTAGTTAATGCAAAAAGCTTGAGACTGTTTGAACCTTCACTGATTGAAGATCCTGAAGAGTAGAGTCAATTTCCTTTTATTGATGATCTGTTGCCTGAATATCTCAATGAATTGTAGGAAGACACATTTCTGGATAAGAAGGTGAGAACTACGTGCAGAGGGGATGTTGAGTACCTCAGGATTGGACTCAAAGGTTCAAAACCAAGAAATGCAAGATGGATAGAAATTGGGCAAGCAAGGAATCTATGTCCTCACTTGATTGATGCTTAAAAATCAACTTTGGGTGGTCCACAAGATTTTTTAGTGGGAAGGCATGATCCAAATGGATCCTTGAACACTCTCTAAGTTTTCATGAAATCTTTAAAAATCATGCCAAAGATTAAAATTATTATAAACATCAAGCTATCGAGGGAATCCTTAGATAGTTGCAATGGTGATCAATGCAGATCAACAAGTGCCGTCGGGCTAGCGCGCAGAGTGGCAGACCATGGTAACATGCACTAACCCTAACCCACAAATGCATGGATAATTTTAAGCAATGGAGGTAGTTTCCGATCTATGATTAGTGACAAGTCGTTAATTGCATATCGCAGGGAAAACCTCTCAGTGAAGAGAAGCCCTGAGCACCCAGACCCAAAATAATTATAAAATGTGGAAAATATTATTTTGGTTCCATCAGAGAGAGATTCCACAAAAATGATAGAATATCAGAGGGGCTTCGAGTGGTAAGTGGTTTAGACCAAGTTCCGCCTGATGCCACACAATGATCGCCATGAGTCCCGGGGAAGAGAGAGACAACTGCTCACATCAAATGGGTAAACATCATGTTACTTACCAGCCCAATATGAACAATGGCCGTTGGATTTGGGGCCCCCATATCAAAGGTAGAGACACATTCCAATGCATGACTGGATTTGACAAGATTATGAAGTGAGGTTACACAGGATTTGAAGCCTGATATGGACGATGTGTTGGTAGAAGGTCCTGTTTCGTAAGCATTCTTGGAGTTAACGGAAAAAACAGTCATTTCAAATATGTCCAAGAGAACTGACACTCATCCATTATGAAATAGGTGGCCACCTCCTTGTGAGGCATTATACAATGACTAATTACACAAGATAGAGGGATTCAAATGGACAGAGGTAGGGAACCAAAAATCCAGGAAGCAAAAATGAATAGTTAGGAAGTAGATTGGCTTTAAAGCCACAAACTAATAGAGAGAGAAAGAGAGGGAAGAGTTAAGAGAGTAGTAGGCAGTAAGCCGAAAGCAAAGAGAAGAAGCCAAGTTGACCTACAGAAGCAAGGGTAGCATCGAGCCAGAGTTAAGACAGAGACAAATAGATTCAGAGAGTCTGTGTACTCCAGAGAAGACTTGAGAGGTTCAAGTTCACTCCTCTGTAATGCCTGATATGTGTGAGTCTCAGATTGGGCTCATACTACTGTGACCAATAGAGGACAAGAATTATTAAGGAGAGTCTGTCTACTCCAGAGACTTAGGGGATCCAAGTATAGTCTTGCTTATTTATATCAGTTGTGTGAGACTCAAATTGAGCTCACTATTATAAAAACTTTGCTTGAAAACATAATAGAGAGGCCACCACTGAAGGCTGGACCAGGAGATGTAGCCCAAGAGTATTGGGTGAAGTCCTTATTAAAATTGTTGTGTTTATATGTGTTTCCTATTATGTTTTCCTTAACTGCTTCATTGCTTGTGTATTTCACAATCTTATCAATCCGTTGCATAAAATAACATAGGCACACCCATGCACATGAGTCTGTAATACCTTATTGTTTGTCTTAGATCAATATCAGATCATGAAAGTGATTAGCATATGAAAATATTGAGAGAGTGGAAATAGCCCTAGACACACTAGCCAGTGACCAATTTTTTATTTGAAGGCTCACTGAAATGAAAAAGAATTGACTTGACACCCTAACAACACCTTGTATGAGAATATTTGATCACTAGTGATAAACTAAACTGACTGACACTAACACCCTCACAAATAACCTTACTTTTTTTGTGACTTGGAAACCCAACCAATTCATTAGCAAAAGAATATTGTGCCCAACCCAAAGTTTCCCTTTCTCTGAAATTGATTTGTCCATGCCTTATTACAACCATAGGCTTGCCTCCTTCAAGTCCTATTATGAACTTCTCCTAAAACAATTCATTCTTGGGACACCTGGAATTCACTGGCACTCCTTGGCACACACTCTTGTTTGTTCATTTCCAAGAATTTTGACCTAGTTCTCCCTTGTGTTCCCCTGACTCTCCCTAACACTCCTCACCATCCATTGACACTGTCTTCCATGTGTTAGCACACCTTTTCATTCCTTGGCATGCCCTAACACTGCTTAGCTATCATGCCCTCACAACTACCCTTACTTTTTTTTATACTTGGTCTGACCCCAACGTAGTCCTTCCCCGACTACAACAACTTAACAAAGTTATAGTTACTATAACTAGACTATGCCTTGTTCACCTAAGAACTACGTATAAAACATCTTAGGCTACTCATGTCCAATCTAAACTCATCCCACTTAATAAGTTACCAATTCAAGGCTCACGTCCAACCATGGCCACAAAAGAACTAAGAACATAGTTTACATCTTGACATGCCATATCACATGGCACGTCTAACAATCCCTTAGCCCTATGTGGCATGTGTTAGCATCCCCTACATTTATTGACATGTTTTATACAACATAGAACAACCTAGCACTCTCTGACATGCCCTCAAACTCTAGCATGCCTTGGCACTACCTAGCATATAACCTTGTCATTCCCTCCTTAGAAAACTTGGAACTCATTTACACTCCCTATCACACACTCTTATCTATTCATTTCCATGCATTTTGAACTAGTTCTCCCTTGTGTTTTTGTGGCACTCCCTAACATTTGCTGGCACACATTGACACACCCTAGAACATGGCACATCCTTGTATGTTGTTGTTTGGTCAATTTAGTGTGATCTAAATTGCTATTTATATTGTCAACCCGGGGTTCGTAGACTGACGAAGTGAGGTGTACTATATGTACTTAGATAACCATTTTCTTAAGTTTTTGTCGTTTTAAGCTTTTTAGTTTGTTTTTGGATTTTATTCTTTTCTTAATGTGTGGTGATGAAAGTGAAGTGTGAAGTGTGTGGAGTGTGAATGGTTATGATTTCTATGCTTGAAAAATGCTCAAAAGAAAGCTTTACAATAACTGAAATGAAACCAATCAAAAAGCGAACTAATGGCAATGGCCCAGTATACTTGCTGCTGAAAATGAAAGAAAGCAAAAACTTGGAAAACAACTCAAACTAAAGTAAAGCAGTTAACTCACACTACTTGAGCTTTCTAGATCCTTTGCCCCTTTGGCTCAATCTACCTTGGGGAAGTAATCATGAGCATAACAAGAAATATGATATTTAACTGTTAAAGAAAATAAATTACATAAGGAAACTAATCACACTACTTGAATTCTTCAAATCCTTTACCCCTTAGCTCAATCTACCTTGGGGAAGTAATTATGAACATAACAAGAAATATGATAACTAAATGTAAAAAGAAATTAATCACACTACTTAGACTCTTTTAGTTCTTTACCATTCAGCTCAATCTACTTTATGGAAAGCAACTATGAGTAAGTAATATGACACTTAAATCACACTACAGTTAGTGATCTTCTGATCTCCTGCTGATATAGTCATTTGACCACAGAAAGAAATCATAAAATTATTAAGCAGTATGACATCTAATTTAGCAGAAAAAGAAATAAACAAATAACAATTTGAAAAGGACAATGCTGAATGTAAATTGCAGAAAATAAAGGTTAGCAGGAAGGACAAGATGATCACATATGCCAAAAGTTATTAAAGAAAATAAAAGATTGCCCAGGCTGCCTAAAAGGACCTGCAAAAAGCACTGATCAGCTTATAAAGACAAAGATATAAACAACAGAAAACATAAAGCAAAATATATTATGTACAAACTAATGACAAAACAAAAGCATAATGAAACTAAACAAATACTTTACAGGCAGGGGCCCTCTGCCACTTCAGCCAATCAAAGGATCACAAAACTATCTTCAGAAAGGTCTACTCATGTATTCAAATCAGCAACATGTAAAACAGTGGGGTGGTATAACCAACAGCGTGCGGAAATTACATAATAGTTCAGAAATTCTATGCATCAAAACTCTCTTTACAGCGTTTGAAAACGCGTTATTTATAATGTAAAAGTCCTACAGTTAATTAATCAACTACTTAGGCTATTAACTGCGTGCCATGGACACGTAGATCTCATGAGCCGAGATCTAGTTAACTGTCATTATGCTTCTTAAATCCTGGAGTGGTGGGCTGTTAGATTCGTTGTTCAAGAACAATCCTCAGGTGCGCTGGAGCTTCCGTGAGCTGGGAACTAGGCCACGTATTATTCACGTGCCTTTAACAGTAACGTGCCACCGCTGGACTCTTCGATTGGCCACGTCTTTGACTTTGGTTGACCGCGGCTTCAAAATGATGATTTGGCCGGTTCAAAGGGACACGATCCATGTACATGCCATCTGGAGCTTGCCCATATAGCCCGTTCCTTTAGAAGACACCTGGAGCACAGCCTTTAACAAAATGGCTGCGGAATCCTGTGCGGGTTGCGGAAACCTGTGCTGGCTGTGGAAATTGACAAGTTTCCGCAGCTGCATGAACAAAAGGCTAAACCAAATAATAAACATCAGTATAGTTAGAAAACCATATAAACAGTCCTTTTTAAACTATAATGCAATGATTCAACCACTGGATGAGTGAAGTGAGTGGAGTATGAGGGTTAAGAGGGTGTGTAGGAAGGTGCAAGGTTGAGGCTCAACAGTTTCCTTGGCACTCTAGCATTCCTTGGCACTACCTAATATATCTTGTCGCTCCCTCTTTACCACACCTAGAACTCACTAACACCCCTTGTCACACACTCTTATTCATTCATTTCCATGTATTTGAAACTAGTGACCCCTTTTGTTTCCTTGGCACTCCATAACACTCCCTTCAATGCATTGGCACACCCTAGCACCTAGCACATCTTGGCATGTTTCCCTGGCCTCTAGCATGCCTTAACACTTCCTATCATACCTTGTTATTCCCTCAGCACACATGTATCTCACTGACACGTTTTGTCACAAACTCTTATTTGTTCATTTGCATGCACTAACTTGACCTAGTGCACCATTTTGTTTCCTTGGCACTCCCTAACATGTCCTAGCACATGTTGACACACCCTGGCACGTGGAATATTTTGGCTGCATGTTACCCTAGCAATCTAGCATGACATAGCACAACCTAGAATAATATGTAACTCTCTCCTTATCACACTTGGAACTCATTGACACTCCCTATCACACACTCTTATTTATTCATTTCCATGCATTTTGACCTAGTGATCCCTTATGTTTCTATGGCACACCTTGGTGCTTGGCACATCTTGATATGCTTCCCTAGCACTCTAGCATGCCTTAGCAGCAATGCATAGCATACCTTGTCACTCCCTCCTTAGCACACCGAGAAAACGCTGACTATAATGTTCCAAACTAGGAAAAATAGTGCTATGAAAAGTAGACAATAAAAATAACACCATAAAATTAAATCAAACCATTAGACCACAAAATTGTCTCGCATGTGTTAGCATGCCTTTTAATTCCTTAGCATGCCCTGGCACTCCTTAGCTATCACACCCTCACAACTACCCTTACACTTTTTGCAACATGGGAACCCAAAAAATCCTACCTCAACTATAAAAACAACTTAACTATAACAACAACTTGACCAAGATACGATTACTACAACTACACTAGCATTTCACCTCCATTTTTGGTGTTTACTGGTGCTTTAAAATATTACATTTTCATCTTGATATACTGGGATTTACATTTTCAATTCTGATCTTCTTGTGCTTCTTTATGTATTTTCCATCCATTTAGTGATTGTTTTGCTCCAACTGATAAATTTCTTCTTCCAACAGTTAAAAAAAGAAAAATATCACTGTAAACAGGGTAGTCAAGTATAATTGTTTATTACCTTGGAAACTATGTAGGTGCTTGATAAGGATGGTGGATTTCTTTCAAAAGGTAACTTGGAAAGTGGTGCAAGCTCGATAGTGGAATTGAGTCTTCAAACTATGGGGTTTCGTATCATAGTGGAGAATATGAGTCAGCACTGAGAATTTCTTATAGAGATCAGTTAATTTCTTAGATTGACAGGGTTTTTATATTGCATTCAATAACTCATTTTGGTTATTTTGAGACATGGTTTAACATTATCATGTTATCTTCTGTTTGTTTTCACCAATATTATAGATGCTCTATGAGGCGCGGAGGCTCTTCCTTGAAATAGCTGACATCATTTGAGGCTTCAGGCTTATGATTTTAATGGGAGTCATCGAAGCTCATAGTGACAAGATCTGGGATCGCTTTGTAGTTGAGGTAATGCCATGATTTCAAACAAGATAATTAACTCTTAGACCTCTAATTCCATTTAAAGCTTCCTCTTTTATTTGTGTTTGGTTGCTTGAGCATACCATAGACTTCAAGGATTGGCATTTAGATTTATAATGTGAATAGGATATGAAATTTATTTTAAGCCTATGTGTGTTTCTAGAGCTAGAGAAAAGTGCCGAACCAAATAAATTTCTATGGTTGATGCTTAATAACTAACACTTAGAGATTGTTCTTGAGAATTTGATTGTGCAGGGTTGTAGAGCATAAGGTACTCTAGCTATCAACCTCTATATTTCACCTTATGTTCTCTACGTTATAGCATATAAAATTCTGAAGGCACCACTAGTAGAAAATGAGAAATTAGTGACCAGGTGACTAAAAAAGTTAGTCACCACAACTTTTACAAGTGAAATACTACCAAAAATGACCAATATTAAGTGACCCAACTAAAAGCGACTAATATAAATGACTAATTTAGTCCCAGGATAAAATATACGACTAGCTAATAAGTAATAAAACTCAAAATGACTAACCTGAATGACTAATTTAGTCTAGGAACAAAAAAATGACTACCTACCGAGTACTATGATAATATGAATTAGTGGTTTACGTTAGTCTTTTTTTTGTAAGTTAGTAAAAGTATATTAATTCACAAAATTACATAAAATACAAAGGTCTATACGACCTGATAGACCATTCTACTTATCGCTTGGTTGATCAAAAGTTATACTGAACACTATAGGAGAACTAACCTACAAACTAAGAAGACAGGCCTGACCAAGATACAGACAAAACAAACTAACTAAACTTTCCATATAATACGAAAAAATAGAAGGGGCTAGCCACGTAGGGCTACCAGAACCCAAAGACAAAACTAAAGAGTGACTAGGATGCTGAAAGATCCAGAAACAGGATCAAAATTCAGGCAAGAAGACTTCAAAGGTTGGTGGACGTAGAGCATAGTGTGCAGACAACTCTACAGCTCAAGTTCCACATAATCTTTGAAGGTGGCACTAGGGCTAGCGACTGCTTTAACATGTTCTGATTTCGGGGCCTTCTGTGCAATCTGGCGTTGCCCCACAGGAGAATTGGTGTCTTTCGCTGGAAATTCAATAGCAATGTTCATACCTTGTTGGACAGAGAGTTTAAAGAGCCTAGTGGAGGCCCTGAGATCCTCTGCCAGGATTTCGATTTCATTTGTGCGTGACTTCAAGCATATTTCTAGAACATCAAGTCTGGCAGAGTTTCTAGCTGAAGCCAGCGTAGTGGTGAAGTATGCTTCTTTCATGGCTTACCCCTACCTAATGAGAGCTTTGGCCAGAATGGTATTCAATCTCCAAGCCTCAACCTGTGTCCTAACAAACTACATGGCTCTAGTGGACGGGGTTCCTAGATCTGCAATCCACTCAATTTCCTCCTGAATTGATTGCATGTATAGCTTCTCCTGCTCCTCCTTTACTTTAGCTTCCATATCATCGATTATCTTCTTCCCTCTGGCCAAGACTTGAGTTTCATAAGCCTCCCTAGCTCTTTTCAACTCTCTGTTCACTGATTCATTATGACAACCCCCAGTTGACATAGTGCTTTTGTAGGTGACAGTGGAAGATGGGTAGACTTCAGAGATATAGACAAAGAAAAAAGCAAAGGGCTCAGGATGAAGAGTCAGGAGAGGAGCATAATATGTCAGAGCTTTTGGTAAGACACTATAGTTATAGTGGAGGGATGAGCATAGAGGTTGAGCGAGGTTTTCGTAGATCTTTAGATTCTGGCAGTATTACTTCTCTTTCTTTTCCGGTGTACCTTCCCATACCTACGATCCGAAGCAACAGATTTGTTATGCTTGAGGTTTCTTGCCATGGGCCATGTGTCATCCAGTAGGCCTAACATTCTCTCACAATCATTCTTGTACATGATTTCCTTCATCTTCTATTGTGGGTGATGGTACCTGCCCTCCCCAATCCTTTTTAGGGTATAATGATCCAGTAGGTGAGCCTTAATGTCTATCTTCATTCGTTATTAAGTCGTGTCCCATCTTACTACTGCATCCCTCATCCCTGTAGTGAATGTCTTTTCTCGAAAGATGTAAACACTTATCCTGAAGTTCTGTGCATGTGACATCATGCTAATAGGTGTCTAGGTAAGTAATGTGGTGATCGATCTCATAGTTGGCCAAAAAGTCAACCACCGCATTTATCGTTCATCTTACCGCTTGCAGAATGATTAAGTCGATGCTTGAGAGGTGCTCTGTTATGAGCTCTGTGACCTTGGCTAACCTCCAATGCTTTGTTACCTTACCCTGTTTCGAACCCATCTACAGTTTCCTTGTGGCATTGATAGCTAAAAGAGAATCCCCTTCCACCATTGTAGCTCATCTTCCTAGCCGAATCAGTATTCAGATCGCTTGCTCTAAAGCCGTGAATTCCATCTCATTGTTGGTGCCTTCTCCCATAGATTGACTGAAAATATGTTGAATGTCACCTTTGTAATTTCGGAGGACACCTCCTATACCTGCTGGTCCAGGATTTCCTCGAGAGGCACTGTCAAAGTTTAGTTTGTGAAAGCCTATAGGTGGCGATAGCCAAGCAATCATGGAGGTGCCTTGTTGTTGTCACGGTTCAGACGAAATGGAGATGGTACTTGCCTCAATTCCAAACGTCTGGAGAATTTCTAAGTCAATCATCGATAGATCCTTGTTCCGTTCTACTTTCCATCTAGTGAGAGCTATATCCCTCATGTTTTGTAGTATGGTGGCTCTGATAAACTCAATGGTTTTAGCTTCATTTTGAAACACTCTTCTGTTTCGTTCTTTCCATATCAACCATACTATGAACCCAGGGATCAGTTTCCATAATGTATTAACTGTTTTGGATTTGGAAAAATTACATCACCAGTTTGCTATGTTTTCTTGTATTGAGTCTATGTTCCTGTCCACTCTCTTGAAGATGGTTTCCATCTAGTTCCAAAGAATTTCTATCCAGTTACAAATATTGAGGAGGTGATTCATTGATTCCTCTTCATTTTCACATAGGGCCAGAGTGAAGGGCCTATGAACCCTTTTCCCTAGAGGTTCTGCTAGTTAAGAGTTCTTCGGTGCATCAAGAGCCATAGAAAGGTTTTAATCTTTGGCCATAGTTTAGCATCGCATACTCTGTTATACCAATTGACTTTTTCCCCTTGGTCTCCTTCTTCAAAATAGACTCTTGCTTCTTTGAGGGAGAAGGTACCCCCTTCAAGCTCGCCCCAACGTAGTTGATCTTCATCATGAGCATTTCTTATTTTCCTTTTAGCCAGGTCTATTTGCAGTGCCATCATATAGTTGTCCCTCTCTTCTGGTTGCAAAGTATCATTGAAGATCCATTGTTTCCATGCTTGATTAGTAGTGTTAGGCTTCCAGTAATGATTCACAATTATCTTCCCTTGTTCTTGGTATCTTCTTTGGATGGTGATGAAATTTGGGCTTTCAAGCTTAGGTAATTTCTTCCAAGCATCCTCCCACTACAAAGCAGTCTATCCATTATGGACTTCCCAAAAATTGTGTTCCTGAATTATACCTCGATTAGCTCTTGCTACATTCCAGATTGGAGTTCCTTCTGAAGGTTCCTACATCCTGATCAGATTCTGAGGGCTATAATGAGCTGCATACTTGGCTTTCCAATGTTTATCCCAGGGAATGTTGGGTTATTTGACCCATCTCCACCATAACATGGATCCATAAGCTTAGTTGACGGTGTAAGGGTCCTGAAGGTTTAACCCACCCAGGTACTTGGGCTTGCAAATTTTGTCCCATGCCATTAAGGAACACTTCTGTTTAACTAAGTTTCCCAACCAAAACAAAGCTTTCTGGATGAGTTGGATTCTCTACAACACACCTTTAGGTGCTAGGAGAATAGAAAGCATGAATTGTGAAATGGCCTGGAGAACGGTTTTGGTGATGACTAGGCGGCTTGCAAAGTTTAGGGTTCTATGGGTCCAATGCTAAACATGCTTCTCTAGATTGGCTAGCATTTTATCCTAATGAATTTTTTGCCAGGGTTTGTCTGTCAACAAAATGACTAGGTATCTGGAAGGGAGTTTGCACCTCTTGAACTCGAGGACATTATATAGACTTTTCTGGACAGCTAGGTGCGTGTTAAAAAATAATATTGAAGATTTAGCAAGATTGAGATCCATACCTGAAGCCAGGTTGAAGTGATTGAGAATTATTTTGAAACAAAGAGATTATTTGACTAAAGGCATGCCATGCAACATAGTATCATCGACAAACTACTAATGAGTGGTTGTAGGGCATGAGGGCAAGGGTTGGAGTCCCTGAATTAAGCTATCCTCTTTAGCCTTTCTGATAAGTGATGAGCCCCAAAAATGGATAATTATATGGGCTCATTCAACCTCCTAATTCAACTTAATCCACCATTCTCATTAGTTTATTGCATGTTTTTGGTTATATTTATGCTAATAGAGTGAATTGGGTTAGTCATTATTCCAACAAGTCTAATGTGTGCTTTGTGCAGATTTTTAGTCAATTTTGAGACAAAATCAAAGGTTTTAATGAGCACTTGGCAGCCAAATTCGTGGAAGAACAAGGGAGAGGATTTGTAGGAAGGTGTCCCCTTCATTTATGAGTCCTTACCTTGAATTCTCCACCATCAGCTTGGAGTTCAAGGGCCACCAAATCAATTATCACAAGGGAAGCCGAGCAAGCGCTACTAAAAGTGTTGTTAACTACAAGTTTTGGCAGTCGAGTTCCTAATGTTTAGGAGGGCTGTTGGGGTCCTCAATTTGTATAAATAAGAGGGCTTAGGGCCTCATTTCAGTCAGTCACTTAGTAGGCAGAAGTTAGCTATTTTGTAGTTTGATTTTAGTCATTCTTTTAGTCATTTTTTAGGCAGTAGATTAGCTTTGCATTTCAGCACATTTTCAAGTTTTCCTTGTGGACAATTTTTAGAATGTAGCTATTCTTTTGTTCAATAAAGATGAATCTAGCTTTGCACCATCTCTAAATCTCTCTTAAGAGGCTGTAGCTCTTGGGGTTGGGTCCATCTCAAGTGCCCAGTCTCTCCTTTGTTTACTTTTATATGTTTTTGCTGCATTCTTAGAATAAAAACTACTATTTAGATTTAAATCTTGTTTTGTTATTTAGGTTGCTTTTGATTATAAAAAAAAAGGATTTTATGTTCAGATTGATTTGATAAGTTATTAACAAGGAAGATATTAATAAAATGGCCATCAAGCACCTCTGATCTTACCTCTCCCTCAGTGGGATCATGAGCTAGGACAAAGGTGACTTTGCTGCCAACAAAAACACTTTCTTTGCTTTGCCATGCAATCATTAGTGTTCGATTGTTATTTGCAGAAGTTGGTTACATGTTCATATTCTTGATTGCTTCATTGCATAAGTTATTTCACATGGTTTCATTGCAAATGAACTTTTGTTCATTCTCTTTACTATTATCTAGGTCAGAATAGGCTAACGTAACTAGGTCTTTGATGTTCCAAGTCCTCGTTTGTTCCGTTTGAAAAACAACTTGCAGAGCACCTAGAATACTTCTTTATCTACACATACTCCATCAATCCCACCTACTTCATCCTCTACTTAGAATCTTTTCCTTACATTTACCATTTGCTCACTCTACCCTAAATTCCCATATTGTTGTGCAACATTACTCTACCTCTCCTTGAACAAATCCAACCATCCTCACCACTTCTCAGCTCCATTCCCCAAGTCCTAGAACTCCTCACACCCTTATCTCACCTCCATACCCACTCCATCTTTCTTCCTCCATCCATCCTCCAAAATCCCATTTCTGAATATCCTGTAGAAAATTACAGACATCCTCTAGAAAATTCCAGAACATCCTGTAGAACCCCTGCAGACTTCCTGCAGAAGCTCAGAAAAGCGGTTTCTTGATAGCCAAAATCTATGAAACTTTTTGGAAGGGTGCTACGGACCCCTTAGGCCCTATTCTAACCTTCCCAACCTCCTGCAAGAATTTCCTTTCACCAATCCACCTCTGCACAGTAAAAAATAGTTAAAACTCATGCATAATAATTCTCCCAACTTACTCAAAAATAAAAAATAAAAGATGTTTTTTCTAGATTTTATTGTAGAAGTAGCTTAGTCACATGAATTTTACCTTTCTAAAAGTCAATTGCATCCATTTCCACTACTTTCATTGCTTTTCTTGCACCAGTAGGATTAGTCGGTAAAACTAGGGTTTGCTAGGGTTTGCATTTCTTTTTTGCTTTTCACTCCTTTCTGCAAAGGCTTAAAAAGCTTCTTCTAAGAGCTCATAGAAGTTGACTTAAGCTCCTAGCGGACTTGTGCCAATTGATCAAGTGACAGCCGTGGCAAGAGCTAGTACTTGTGCATACAGCACCGTTGCTTCCAAGTTTGCTACGAACTACCAGATTGATAAAATTAAATAAGGGAGTTCTAGGAGTTGTAGCATTATTGCTGCAATACTGGGGCCCACCATTCTTTTTGGCACCGTTGCAGGGGAAGCGTAAGAGTCTTGGTGATTGCTGCTTTTCTTCTATTTTCTACTACAACCTTCTACTAAGTAGTTTATTTCATTTCCATTCTGCAATTTCATTTTCGCAAAAGTAGATTAGACATTTCCTACTTTCATAGATTAGCATTTCAATTCCACAATTTCATTTCAGCAAGCATAGATTAGCATTTCAATTTCGCAATTTCAATTCTGCAAGAGTAGATTAGCATTTCAATTCCACAAGCATAGCCTAGCATTTCATTCCTACAATTTCATTTCAGCAAAATAGATTAGTCTTTTCCTGCTTTCATTTCAATTCCACATTTTCATTTCAGCAAGATAGTTAGTTGCAATTCAATCTATTTTAGTTTTGTAGGTACAAGCAGAAAAAAACAAAAATAAACCAAAAAAAAGATTTCCTTTCATGCCTTGTAGGAGTAGAGATAATTTAGAAAAATGATTTCACAATGTCCCCACTGCTTCACACCACCAACCTTCTCTCTTCTTCGATGGCTGTGATTAAAGAACCCTTAGGTAGACAACAAGACATATTTGAAGAACCTCTAGGGAAGAATAAGAAGAAAACATTCCTCTGGAGCAAATGGCTACAAGTAGAAATTTTCGGAGCAGTATCTTATCCAAAAATGAATTTGCAAATCAGATGGAAAATTTCAAGAGCGATATGAGGCAATTTCTTGCCATGCAACTTTATACCTTACAGATCTAAAGGAAGAAAGAGGAAGCCAAGAGGGCTTTAGCCATATTTTTTCCTAGGCGCACTAGAAAGCATCCTAGGAACAAATGTCCAATGCACTTCCTAGAAGTGTGTTTCGTCTATGAAGAATACTATCCTAAGAATCAGTGCCCTTCCTTGCCCGGAATTGAAGCTGCATATCAGATGGCCAAAGGAGCCACTAAATCACTCTATTATATGAACCAAAGGAGGCCACATGGACCCATACCCTACCAGCAGGGAATGCAAGGGACATCCGAGACCTATTACGACCCCTATCAAGCCACTTCCATGCCTTCTTGGGTCCCTCTACTCATCCTTCCTAGTCCGCACCCCCTCCTTGGTCGTATCCTCCTCAATACCATGCTTCTCAAGTTGCTCATTCGTTTCACTCTTATGCTCAGCCACAACCTCAGTGGAATGCACCTCATCAAGGGTGGAGGCCCCAGTACAACACTCTTCCTGTTCCTTTTCCTCCACCACCTACTCAACCGCAACCATTTCCTCCTACTCCACCAAGGCAACCCCAAATGCCTACCCAACCACAACCCCATCTGCATCCATCTCAAAAATACACCTCCACTCAACTACTCATACCACCATTTCCAAAACCATACAATGGAGTAGCTCAACCCAATTTCAAAGCTGAGGCACAGCATGTCCAAATGACTCCTCTTAAGCTCAATGATCTTCACCATAGCTCAGGAAGAGTATTGCAAAAAAGAGTATCTTGAAAGCATTGAAGGACCACAATCAGCAAAAGAAGATTCAAAAGAGGAGATTAAAGAACCATGGGCTGCACTTGATGAAGATAAGACATCAGATTTAGAGATCGAGAGAGTTCCCTCATGGTCACCATCAAATCCTCCATGTATTCAAGAGAAAGATCAGCAAAAAGAGGAAGATGTGAGGGTCATAATAGAAGGTGACATGAAGAATGATCCTGATCAACAAAAGGACCAAGGATATCAGAGCTATATTGAGATATGGTTTCAGACGGTCACTAATTTGTAGCGGTACTCTCTTCCTCAGCGATGTTTGATCCCTTCAAAGTCAGATCATTTGGTCTCTGAGATCTGGATAGCTATCAAAGCATGCATTTTGAGCCTCCAAATCATTTTGTCTCTAATTTCGATGTGCACATGGCTCACTTGGAAGTATTCTTATACTTGAGAACAATTTTGTTTTTCAAGTAGGGTAGGGTAGAAGAAAAAATAAAAGAAAAAAGTAAAAAAGAGAAAAAATGAAAAAATGGAAATGAAATCTAAGGTGAAAACCTCCTCGGAGGCACCTTAGATTGGCTCATTGATTGAAAAACTCCATGAGGCGGTCAATGGGTTGGGAAAAAGAAACAAGAAAAGAAAAAGAGAATAAGGTCGCTAGGTGAAAACCTCCCTTGGAGGCGCCCAAGGCAGGCAATTAGGGCGAAAACCTCCATGAGACACCCTAGTTGTTTTCAAAAAAGAAAGGAGAAAAGAAAAAAAGAAAAGAAAGCAGGACTAATCTCTGTGAAAAATTGTAGGTTGCAGTGAATACTTTGCAGGAAAAGAAGGGCACGCAAAAATAGGACAGGAGTCGATACTAGGCTCTAGGACATCCCTTCAAACACTCCCTCCATGGCCACTCACCTCTCCTAGGATTTGGTCACATTTAGGTCAAGATTTGTCTTTCTACAGGAAGTTCTAGGCTTTTCTATAGGAAGTTCTAGGTGTTTCTATAGGAAGTTCTGAAACATCCTGTAGAACCTTCAGATGAACCAAATTCAATTTTAAAAGGGAATTTGATGGTTGGAATCTGTTGGTTAGGCTTGCAAGCATCCTTGTTTCCATCCCTCACCTTTCTCCATTACTTTTTCCACCTCATTGTGCTTCTACAGGAAGTTCTGTAGAAATTAAAGGAAGCTAGAAATGTATTTCAAAAAGGCGGTTTGGTGAACATGATAGCTTCCTAAAGGGTTCATAAGTCCTCCTGCAATCTTCAAACTCCTCCTCCATCATTTCCATGCCTACATCATAGCCTAAGCTCATTTTTCTTACCATGCAAAAAACTGCAGAATCCTTGGAAGCAAAAATACCTAGTGCTAAAATTTGTTTTTTCCCTAACTTGAAAACCGTGCATCCATTTACAAAACCATTTCACAAGAAGTTGTACAGGGATGATGGAAACATGCTTGAGCAATTTCAACCAATTCTGGTGCACGGTTTCTAAGAAATCAGCCTCCATCACCTTCATCCATTTTTGCATTTTCTCCATATCCGTACATCCATTTCAACCTGTTTCATGGGGAGATGCACATGGATGATAGTAACCTACCCAAGCAGTTTTGCTGATTCCGATGCACGATTTCCGTGAAATTGATCTTTGTAATCTTTAGCCATTTTCCATTTTTCTCGAAATCTGTGCATCCATTGATCGCAATTTTGCTATGGGAGGTGCATAATGATGATAGGAACATGCTCAAAAAGTTTCAGATCGATCGATCTATCGTTCGGGAGCAATGGTGAAAACAAGTTTCTTCCTTGTAAAAATTCAACATCAGCAGCTTGAGGGTGCAGATCTGAACGTGAAGCCAGCTCCTGCAGCATGGATCTGGCTAGAGGATACCTGCACAAGAAAAAATAGCCGTGAATTAGCCATCATGCAACCACAGAAACCAATGCATGCAACAAATGAAAGGCCACAACACCCCGCAACAACCATTCGACTTCTAGGTATGTGACTAAAACTCGTTCCTCTATTGCATGAATCTAACTTAAGAACTACATGAACGAATGGAATGGTGGGATTAAGCCACGAATCTAGCAAGGTTAACCTGACATTGCCTTCTCTAGTGCTTAGCCGGAAGTCATGCAATATACGTGAACAATCAACTCACGTGAAAATTAAAACAACAGGGAGTGTTGGCCATTTAAACCTCAGCGTAATGGATGGTGTGATCACAGGTAGGAAACAGGATGTTTCGTGACAGCACTACCATCTGCATGAGCTAGCGCACATTTTTTCCACCTCACCACAAATCACGCAGCAATTAAAGAATGCTTGGATGAAACTCACAAACTGCTGTTCATTTGCACTTGCCACATCCTCCACTGAAGTATGCACAAAATGATTAACTAGTCATCCTCCACCGGTTTTTCTATCTGTCTTAAAGATTCTACTGCGTATTGGGCTTGCTCATAGGCGCAGGGGCATTCTACAGGAAGACGTTCTACAGGGAGTACGGCATATCCTTCTAGAGCAGAGAAGCCTGGACTTCTCTTCAGCGAGTTTGGAGTTCTGAGAGAGGTAGGCTTGAAAAAACACTCTTCCATGCATGATGTTTTGAAAGGTGGTGAATTAAAACTGTCTGGAGTAGGAGAATTAGAAGCAAATCTTCCTGTGGGTCAAGAGTGGTACTTTGCCTGTGTGATACACGGAATTGTTTTCAGTTGGTTCTGCATCACATTCTCCTCCACGATTTCTATTAACAAATTTCTCCTGTAGAAAGGTTAAAGCACTGTGAGGGCTAACATGTAAATGAAGAATGTGAATTTTATGTGGTTGTATGCATGCTGGGGATGAAAATTAAGCTCTACACTCTGTCTGTGGGAGCCTAATTCCCTTCTGACAGTTGAGTATTTGGGCAGCAAAAGTCCTGAAACTAGGGAATGGTTGTTCATTGATATCAAACAGCTGAGGAATTCTTCCTTGAGTCTAGGGGGAAACTATAAAAAAAATTTCCGTTTCTAACCAAAGCATAAGAAAAAGGGAGCACTCTCACCATGCCAGGGGGATTCATAATTCAACATTATCCATGGTTATCATGTGAACTTACACTTCATCTAGTAGTGAAGACAGGGAACACATTGAGGCAGAAGAGAAAGCCAGGGGTAAGGAAACCCAGGACAGACCACCACAGAAGGAACAAGAAGAGGAATGAGGGAAAGGTCAAGCAACTGAGGCCAAAACTTTGGGTGGAATAAAGGCACAAACACCAAGGGAGAAATGGTTGCAAATTAGGGCAGAGAGGACTGAAAAAGTCCAAGTAGGTGAGGGCACACTCAAGGAAACCATAGAAAAATCAAAAAGGAAGGCACCCCCAGCCAAGCAGGCCAAAACAGTGAAAACCGTTTCTACAGGAAGCCAAAAGATCATTTCTACAGGAAGACAGAAAACAGTCAGCACAAGACTTTCTACAGGAAGTTTGGAAAAAGGGCAAAGAAAGGAAAAATCGCCTGAGATTTTAGCCAGGGACGTAGCAGCTGTGCTGGCCACCCTAAGCACATCTCCAAAGAAAAAAGGAAGAGAAAGAGGCAAACATCCATGTACTTTAAAATGAAAAAGGAGCACACGGATAAAAGTGGGCAGACCCAAGCCACAGTCAAAGGAGAAAATTGTCATTAAGGACATAAAATCTAAACAAAAGGAGGATCCTCCTTCAAAGATATCCATCACCTGTGAACAGGGAAGCCTAAATACATCCACCTAGAGAGAAAGAATGAAAATGTTGGACACAAAGGCCTCTCTACAGGATGCTGAGACAATTCTACAGGACGCTGAGAATTCTTTAGGAAAAAGAGCATAGGCAATGGGAAAAAGCAGAGAGAAAAGCATGGTTTCATGACCGAGAAGAGGACATCACTTTAGAAGCTTGGCATGACAGGGAGGCCACCAAGGCCATCAAAGATAAGGAGATAGATTAGTTGCTCAGAGGATGAGCAACACTTTCAGTAGGGGGTGATGATGAGCCCCAAAAATGGATAATTATATGGGCTCATTCAACCTCCTAAATTGACTTAGTCCACCATTCTCATTAGTTTATTGCATGTTTTTGTTTATATTTATGCTAATAGAGTGAATTGGGTTAGTCATTATGCCAACAAGTCTAATGTGTGCTTTCTGCATAGTTTTAGTCAATTTTGAGACAATATCAAAGGTTTTAATGAGCACTTGGCAGCGAAATTCGTGGAAGAACAAGGGAGAGGATTTGTAGGAAGGTGTCCCCTTCATTTATGGGCCCTTACCTTGAATTCTCCACCATTAGCTCGAAGTTCAAGGGCCACCAAATCAATTATCACAAGGGCAGCCGAGCAAGTGCTAGTAAAAGTGTTGTTAACTACAAGTTTTGGCAGCTGAGTTCCTAAAGTTAGGAGGTTGTTGGGGTCCTCAATTTGTATAAATAAGAGGGCTTAGGGCTTCATTTTAGTTAGTCACTTTGTAGGCAGAAGTTAGCTAGGTTGTAGTTCCATTTTAGTCATTCTTTTAGTCATTTGTTAGGTAGTAGATTAGCTTTGCATTTCAGCAGATTTTCAAGTTTTCCTTGTGGACAGTTTTTGGAATGTAACTATTCTTTTGATTAATAAAGATGGATCCAGCTTTGCACCAGCTCTAAATCTCTCTTAGGAGGCTGTAGCTCTTGGGGTTGGGCCCATCTCAAGTGCCCAATACCTCCTATGTTTAATTTTATGTGTTTTTGCTGCATTCTTAGAATAAAATCTGCTATTTAGATTTAAATCTTGTTTTGTTATTTAGGTTGCTTTTGATTATTAAAAAAAAGGATTTTATGTTCAGATTGATTTGATAAGTTATTAACAAGGAAGATATTCATAAAATGGCCATCAAGCACCTCTGATCTTACCTCTCCCTCAGTGGGATCATGAGCTGGGACAAAGGTGACTTTGCTGCCAACAAAAACACTTTCTTTGCTTTGCCATGAAATCATTAGTGTTCGATTATTATTTTCAGAAGTTGGTTACATGTTCAGATTCTTGATTGCTTCATTTCATAAGTTATTTCACATGGTTTCCTTGCAAATAAACTTTTGTTCATTCTCTTTAATGTTATCTAGGTCAGAATAGGCTAACGTAACTAGGTCTTTGATGTTCCAAGTCCTCATTTGTTCCGTTTGAAAAACAACTTGCAGAGCACCTAGAATACTTCTTTATCTACCCATTCTCCATCAATCCCACCTGCTTCATGCTCTACTTAGAATCCTTGCCTTATGTTTGCCATTTGCTCACTCTTCCCTAAATTCCCATATTGTTGTGCAACATTGCTCTACCTCTCCTTGAACAAATCCAACCATCCTCGCCACTTCTCAGCTCCATTCCCCAAGTCTTGGACATCCTCACACCCTTATCTCACCTCCATACCCACTCCTTCATATTTCTTCCTCCTTCCATCCTCCAAAATCCCATTTCTGAACATACTGTAGAAAATTATAGACATCCTGCAGAAAATTCCAGAACATCCTATAGAACCCCTGTAGACTTCCTGTAGAAGCTCACGAAAGTGGTTTCTTGATAGCCAAACTCTATGAAATTCTCTGGAAGAGTGCTAGGGACCCCTTAGGCCCTCTTCTAACCTTCCCAACCTCCTGCAAGAATTTCCTTTCTCCAATCCACCTCTGCACAGTCAAAAACAGTTAAAACTCATGCACAATAATTTTGCTAACTTACTCAAAAATACAAAACGATGTTTTTTCTAGATTTTATTGTAGAAGTAGCTTAGTCACATGCATTTTAAATTTCTAAAAGTCAATGGCATCCATTTCCACTTCTTTCATTGCTTTTCTTGCACTGGTAGGGTTAGTCAGTAAAACTAGGGTTTGCTAGGGTTTGCATTTCCTTTCTGCTTTCCGCTCCTTTTTGCAAGTAGAGTATCCTATGTTGAGTTATATTTCATCCATCAGTTAAAAGGCTTCTTCTAATAGCTCATAGAAGTTGTCTTAAGCTCCTAGTGGACTTGTTCCAGTTGATCAAGTGACAGCCACGGCAAGAGCTAGTACTTGTGCATATAGCACCGTCGCTTCCAAGTTTGTTATGAACTACCAGGTTGATAAAATTAAAGAAGGGAGTTCCAAGAGTTGTAGCATTATTGCTGCAATACTGGGGCCCACCAATAAGCTGACTAACACCTTCCATTAGAATTACAAATAGAAAGGGGGATAGGGGATGCCCTTGCCGTATACCTGTAGTCGATGTAAATTGGGCTATGGGATCTCCGTTAACAAGGATGGAAAATCTAGTGGACTTAATCAGGGCTAGGATCCATGTTATCCATCTCTTCACAAAGCCAAAGGCATACAGAATAGCCTCCAAGTAGTTCCAGCTGAATTTATCATAAGCCTTCAAGAGGTCTAGCTGCATTAGCACGCCAACTTTTTTCTGAGTTTGGAGAGTATGAATCATCTCTTGAGCTAGCAATATGTTATCCATAATTTGTCTACCTTCTACATAGCCATATTGTTCTTCCAAAATGATCCCTGGAAGAATTGGCTTTAATCTATTAGCTATGACTTTTGATATAATCTTGTACAGAACATTGCATAATGCAATTGGCCAAAACTTTGACGATGTATTTTCTTCTTCCTCCTTTGGTATAAGGGTTATGAAGGTGGAGTTGAGGGATTTTAGGATGGATGAGGAGCACCAGGAATCTTCCACCACTTCCTAAACCTCTGTTTTTATTATTTCCCAACAGGCTTTGTAAAAGTCTATGGTGAAACCATCCGGTCCTGGCGCCTTACCATTGGGCATATCTCTCACTGCCTCTTCCACTTCTTCCAAGGTGATAGCTCGATTTAGAGCCTTGTTTTGATCCTCTTTGATAAGCTTGGGAATAAAAGTCATTAAATCCCTAATAGCATCCTCTCTGTTAATGCCGAGTTCCAAAGCAATTTGGCTAAAATGGTTTATGAGGAGGGCTGATATTTCATGATGTGTTTGAAAAGAGGTCCCCTGTTCATCCTTTATTCTTAATATTTTATTAGCACTCCTGTGATCAATGGCTGATCAATGAAAGAATTTTGTGTTCTTTTCACCTTCCTTAAGCCACTGAATTCTAGATTTTTGCTTCCACAGAGTTTCCTCCTATTGGCATCTAGCCTACCAATTCTGCATGAGTATTTGTTTGGTATTCATTATTTTTTTATTTATATTCCTGTGTATCCATCCCTTGTGAATATGTTCCAATTGCTCCTCTAGCACCTTATTTTCTTTAAATATGTTGCCAAAGACTTCTTGATTCCAGGATTTTAACCTGTTTTTGATATGTTTAAGTTTATCTTGGAGAATGTACATCTTGGTGCTTCTTATACCTCTCTATTCGCTCCACCATTGTTTTATTTTTGATGTGAACTCTAGATGACTAAGCCAAAAATTTTCAAATCTAAAGGGTTTATTCCTTGGGGTGCCAAGGATGGCAGCATTCATTAGTATGTCTGAGTCCACAGTAATCCCTTCCAGAAGGATGGTTTTTGTCACTAAGAACTTGTCCAGTCTAGAGGCGACTTGCCTATCACCTCCTCTTTTATTGTTCCATGTGAAAGCCCTGGCCTTGGGGAAGATGTCTACAAGCTTGGCTGATTTGATAAAATCTTTGAAAGCTTTAGCATCCCAGTTGAGCATTCTGATGCCTTCCTTTTTTTTCCGTAAGTGAAGTGATCATATTAAAATCTCCTCTGAAAATTGCTTTTATTTGGGGATATCTCTACTGCAAGTTGGATAGACTTCTAAGCATTAGCAATTTTGCCTCTAGTTTCTGAGGACCATAGAAATTTGTGCAGAGAAAGGTATCTGGATTCCCTACCATTTGGAATTCTATTGAGATCTGAGATCTGGTAGCTTCAGAAGATAAAATTTGGAGAACCTAAGGATTCCAAAGAATGGCTAATCCCCCTTCCATTCCACTGCTTTCTGTTTCTGTGCAGTCCATTCTTTTACCCATTTTTTTAAAGATGTTTTCCAATGTTTTGCTTAAGCATTTAGTTTTTTCCAAAAAAAATCATATCTGGTTGTTCCTTTTTGACCTTTTTCTTTAATAACTGTTGCTTCTTTAGGCTATTTAGCCCTCTAGAATTCAAAGAAAGTACTTTCATAATTAACAATTTTTTAGTAAGTGAGTGTGAACACCTTAAGGGTTTTCATATTAACTGAGTTTAGGAGCATTAGATCGAGCTCTTGTAATGCTTCATTGTTTTTTCTTCTTCCCCATTTTTTCCAGTGCTTTGTGTTGGTTATTTTTGATGTAGTCCTTGCATTCAAAGAAAATAGTTTCATAATTAACAAATTTTTAGGAAGTGGGTGTGAACGCCTTAAGGGTTTTCATCTTACCTGAGTTTAGGAGCATTTGACCGAGCTCTTGTAATGCTTCATTGTTTGTTCTTCTTCCCAATTTATTCTAGTGCTTTGTGTTGGTTGTGTTTTGATGTAGTCCTTGAGCTCTCACCCCTAGACCTTTTGTTGTTCCCAAGCTTCTTCTCTGCATGTCCATTTTTGCTTGTTGTCTTGCTATGAATAACGTGCTGATTATGTTCACCTCCTCTTTAGATATGTGTTCTATGCCTTTCTTTTTCCATTGTTCTACCATGTTTGGTAGATCCATACCTTCCTGTTCTAGAATGTCACCTAGCTCCATATCCTTGAGCCCCATTTCACTAGCCATCATTTCTGAATCTTCTTCTAGTCCTTTTGTTGGGCTAGGAGCAAGTGGGATGTTGCTTGATGGATTGGAATTGGGGTCTTGTGTCCTTGGTGTGATTGTGGTCTGGCTGTCTTGTAGTGGCTCTTGATCTTGATTGGTGTCCTCTAGTTTTGTCTCTAATTCTTTGATCACCCTGAAATTTTTGTTTCTAAACTTTGGAAAGTTTGCCTTGTTTCTAGTCATAGTCTTAAAATAGGTTATGAGTCATCTCATCTCAATAGTGTCATTCTCTTTTCCAAATAAAGTTTGATAGCTTCATTCCATGTCCTAGAAGCCTCACCATGTGTTTAGAAGTCATATCTCACATCATTTTGAATTTTTTTGAAATTAGCTACGAAATTGTGGATTCTGAACAAGGAGTTTTTGTAATGCACTACGAAACCACTGAAACAACTTGTTTCAGCATAAAAGATTCTATTTTCTGCTTTCCCTAGTCAACTTCCAGAAGGGTTCTTGAGTAGATGAGAACTCAATTTTGAAAATTAAAAGAGGCTTTTCTTCCTAACATACTAAACTACAAAAATTTCTTTCAGTTTCTTCATATTTTTTATGAGGTGGGAGAAATTTATGGTTAAACATGTGCCACAAAACTGCGGAAAGCCAAACTTTGTCTTCTAGTTTTAGCAGCCTTTTTCAAGATCAATTTTTGGTGACAGGAAAAGGTATTTTGGAATTCTGAAGGAGATTTATGTTCACCTACTCTCTAGCTACAATAAGCTATCTCACTTTATTCGTAAGTGTTATCAGTTGCGATATACTAAGCTTTCTTTGAAACCCTAATTTCAGAGAACAGATTTTTCTTGTTTTACACGTGTTTTTCAAGGACAGATTCTGGACAACTGGAGAAGTTTTTTAAAAACATAAGAGAGGTTTTTTTTTCTAGACAACATGGACTACAAAAACCTCCTTTAGTTTTGTAAAATAT
Organism: Pinus taeda; assembly: GCA_000404065.3. Classification (NCBI taxonomy): domain Eukaryota; kingdom Viridiplantae; phylum Streptophyta; class Pinopsida; order Pinales; family Pinaceae; genus Pinus; species Pinus taeda. The sequence goes on along the minus strand of APFE030837799.1, from coordinate 2,920 downwards.
GTCATGGATGAGAAGATAAAGGCTCTGTCCCACGTGCTAATTTTCAAAGATCCTAAACCTAAAAAAAGGGAAACATGTTCCCTAATTCCTAGGGTTTATCATCAGCAGTAAGGTGACAACATGGGAGGCTTCATCAAATTCAACCTCATCAGGTTGCAACTGTCAAATAATGCATTCAATGTTTAGTTAAGGTGGTTTAGTCATAACAAGGAGTTGTACTCCTAATTGTATTAGGACTCTAGGACTATTAGTTAGTTGTCAAATGCATTTAAAGGTTTGTTTTATAGGTGTCACTCATAAGAAATTCAAATTCTCTTGATGAGGGATGAGGGAATCCATGTTGTAAATGATATATAGAAAGCAAGAGGTCGAATTAGTAAAGGGTTGGAGACTTTTTGGCTCAGCTTTTGCTCTATGTGCAGACTGTGTATATTTTTAACCTAATGCGGAGTTTCTACTTAGACAACTCAAGATTCATGAAGATTTCTTGTATGTTCTTGTTTTAATGGCATCTTCCAGTACTTACATTGCAGTGGTGTTAATTATGATACTCAGAACTCATCAATGATGCTCTCACTTCCTTCATAGATAAACTAATTGTGTTTCACTGTTTTATATTTGCATTTTTACACTTGAACTCTATAATGCCTTGACTTCCATGCTAGGTAGAATGTTTTGGTTTCAATACTTAGGATTCAAAGAGAGTTTTTAATGTCCTATTGTCTCATGGCTTTCCCCTTTCACCTACTTGAAGTGGTATGAATACATGTTACTTTTAACTCATCAATGATGCTGTAACTTCCTTCATGTATTTATGAACTTTGTTTCTGTTATGAAACCAGCTCAAGAAAAGATAGAAAAGATAGATCAACGCCTTAGAATTCAGCCTCTTCGAGGGGGCAACCTCCTTTACATTACATAAATGAACAATTCTTGGATGATTCAAATGACAAA
>APFE030837787.1:0-11850 GCA_000404065.3 Pinus taeda | reverse complement strand
AAAAATAAAAATAAAAATCTCAATGTTCAAATCAGCCTAACTTTTTCATACAAAATCAGTTTTTGATGATTTAAGTACTATTGGAAAGGTCTCAACAAGATCTACACAATGAGAAATCCATCATTAGAGTTTGAAATGGAAAATAATGAAATAAATTTATGAAAAGAAGCAACATTCAACTTGGGGCACCAATTCTAAAGCAGGTATAAATTTCTTTGATTTTTCCTTTGAAGACTTGTTTCATTAATAAAAATTCTTAGTTTTGTGTGTAAATATAATAACTAGAGAGATTGATCACCTCTCTCCTTTGATAATATTACATTCCATTACAGAAGAAGTATTAGTTTTTTTTGTAGGTTCCAGGAGGAATGACAAATGACTACAAGAGAATGGTGTCTCTCTAAGAGACCAATTTGTTTCATAAGAGGATGATCAACAACAAAGAGGAAATATGTTTATGCAAAATCAGATCCAAACACTTGAAAAACTTTCAGATACTATTGTCTCCATCACATCCATCCATCACATCCATACCTCATAATAAACCATTCACCTCATTTCACTTCATATTTTCCATTTACATTCACATCCACTTTCCATTTCTTTTTGTCCATTCATAACCCACAAATGCTTATTGCCATCTTCCATTTTCATCTTCCATTTCCTGTCATTTTTATTTCGTAAATAAGCCCTGCTTCAATGCAAATTATTGAGTCCATAGTCCTTTGAGTCTAAGTTTTTTGTTAAAACACCTTGAGGCTTGCATGCCTTAATGGCAAGTCCTCATGCTCACAAAAAAAGGGAATACATTAATGTCCCTTGTTCATCAGATCTTCTAGGTGACTCGACATCGACAAATTCATTCGTACCTAGCAAGATGTGTTTGGGCATCTTGAATTTCATTGTCATCAATGGTGAGAGTTCTCATGTTGACTAGTGGCATCCATTAATGGCCACTAAGCCAACAATTTCCTACTATGTTCGATATCAGAACATATTTTCACATAGTAGGAATTGTGCCAATGAGTTTTGAAGACACGAAGACTATTATTTTCAGTATTTTGAAGCAGATTTAGCAAGTTTTAATAGAAGCAATAAAAAGTCATCTTATCTCTCTATCCATGACTCCTCTTGTTCAGCCACTTGAAGAAGAATATGATCAAAATTTTTCAGCCACCACACATACAACTCATCCGATTTCCAAAGGGTAAAGTGAAGGTACGTCATTTTCTAACTTTTGACCATAGAATTCCATAAAAAGCTAGAATGATAATTGTTGGAAAAACATTTCTCTTCCTCATTTCATAAAATTGTCAATACCATCAGTTGGGGGGGGGAATACATTCATCCTCATATTTTTCCATATCCATACCATATTCAGGAGCCCACATACTTCCAACATATATTAATTGGATACAAACAAAATCATGGTTGTCACACAAGAACCAACCATCATGCAATCCAATAAAGATATACTTTGTAGCAATAATCAAAATATCATTATGCAAATTTCAAAGATCAAAATAGAAGGCAATAACAAAAAAAATGGTTGTAACACAAGAACCAACCATGTTGCAATTCAAAAAAACACTTTGCAAAAATATGAAGTTATCAAATGATATCATGCAAAGTTAAGCCAAAGCTCAAAGATCAAAAGAATTAATGTAATATATATTGCATGAGGACATGCAATAGCTTCAGTTGGGAGGTATGTTGAGTCTTGAAAACGTCATTCATTTCCATTACACTTTCACTATTATGTCCATTATATCACCTCCATTTCAATACTATGTCACCACATTCATCCCATTTTCATTATCATTGGGCCACATTTGTGTTTTTCCAAACTGTATTAATTCTAATCCTTTTAAGTGAATTTGTGGTTAAAAATTAGAAAATAATGTGCATATGCTTATACCTAACAAATGGGTTGAGATTGTTGACATGTGTAGGTTGAAAGGAGGCTTCTAGAAGACTCTTATGTGGCACTATAAGGCCAAATTCGAATTTGAGTGGAAAGAATCATGGGATCATGAGGATATGTGTCACATCTTCTAATTGTATTGTAACTCTAAGAAGACATGTGTCTTATCAGTTCTTATTTTGATTAGGACTCTAGAGGTAGAGGGAGAGATTCATGGACTCTCATTAATGAGATAACTTCTCATCTTTTTGTATAAATAGGAGATCTCTATCCTTCATTTGTTAGCTAGCTTGGCTTGGCTTTTAGTTCTTTAGCTTGGAGTTTGTAGTTTTTCCTTGATGGCTTTTGAAAGCTTTAGAGAGCTTTGTTGTACTTTGTGATTTCGAAGAATTTGAATAAAGCTTTTATGTTCCCAACATGGAAGGAGACGTGAAGTAGATGTCATGGGGCATATTAGAATGTAAAGGTAGAGTAGATTTCATTTTGTAATTTTGCTTTGATTTTATTATGTCATTTGATTGCTTTCAAGTTTGATAGATTATATTTTTCATTCACGCAATTTTAATTCATGTAAGTGTGTTCAACCAGTCGATTGTAGATTATTTTTTCTTTACATGTTTTTGCATCAAATAGTGACATGAGATTTGCCTCTCTACTAACCTTGTTTTTTTTAGCTTTTGAATTTCAGTTATACTTTGATTTCAATCTTGTTCATTTGCTTTGTTAGGTTAGTTTAGAAATCAACTCACTCATGTCATTGACAGTTACCTCCGAAAGCCATAGCGAGACTAACTGGCGAGGGATCAAAATATGAATGTTGTGATTTCATTTTAGTTTACTTTTCTGCAATTAGATATTGGATTGCTCATTTCATTGACGGTTACCTCTGAAAGCCATACTGAGACTAATGGTGAGGGATTGAAATATGAGTGTGTAATTTGATATTAGTTTTACTTTTCTGCAAATAGATATCAAATTGCTCAAGTTGTTTATGATTACCTCCAAAATCCATAGCGAGACTAATGGTGAGGGGCCAAAATATGAGTTGATGTAATTTGATTTTAAGTTTACTTTTCTGCAAATAGATATCAGATTGCTCAAATTGTTTATGATTACCTCCGAAAGCCATAGCGAGACTAACGGCGAGGGGTCAGAATATGAGTTGATGTAATTTTATTTTAGCTTTACTTTACTTGCAATTTTTGGATTTCTTTGAGTGCAATAGCTTAATTCATTTCTCTTGTATTTAGACAGCAGCAAGGATAGTGATTTCATGATCAGTGTTTCATCTTTTGCTTGATTAAAGTAGCTACATACTTACACTTTTGTTTAAGTACTAATTCCATCAATAACATGTTTTAAGATCTTTTGAAGTGCTAAGTTTTGGAAGTTACCATTAGGGACATAGACCTTGTCCTGAAATCTATATCCATACTTGACCTTTAAAAGTATTCTTAAGACCTTAGAATAGGATTTCCATTTGCATTAGATACTTTAGGAGATCAACAAGAACAAAACCCCAAAACAAAATAAAATCTATAAAACAACGAAGTAAGAAAAATGTTAACTAAGCACATATGGTGCACCACACTTCATCAGTTTACGATACCCGGATTAATAATTTATGTAGAGAAATTTAAGATGTTAAATTGACTAAACACTATTAAGCATTGATTTTCATAGGTATAGTAACACACTGGTGCATTAGTATATTTTAGACGGATTGTAAAAAAACATTCGCTAAGACATACATCTGTCCAACTCTGCTAGCAACCTCCACTCAAACATATTTTTGGGCTAGTTTTATAGGGGTTTCCACAAAAACCTTCGCTAGAGGGTATTTTCCTTATAGTTTTCATAGCTTTTAACCAATTATCATCATGTCTGGCCTATGCAACATCATTTTCTTACGCCATGGGAAATGGAGGTACATGCACTTGAGTAGGGGTATTTAGTAGTTTCCTTCTTATTTGTACACGTATTTAAATCACCAATAATTTAATCAGTTGGATGGTGTTTTTGCACATACCATGAAAGGTCTTTGGCTAGAGGATTGAGGGGCTATTTATCGTCTTCATGCGAAAATGCTCATCAACCTTCTCACCATTTTTTACTAGATCAACGGAACTAATATTTATTGGATGATTTTCTTCATATTCAATATACTCATCCACTTAAGCATCAATACAATCAACAATCCTCTTGGTATTCTTAGTATAGCATCTATAATGTTTCCTTTTATGAGAATATCCAAGAAAAATACCTTCATCAACCCTTACATCAAACTTACCAAGCTTTTCATCATTCCTCTTGATGTAGCACTTGCTCCCAAAAACTTTGATGTTCTTGATTATAATAAGTCTGTCATACCAAAGCTCAAAGGGAGTCTTGTCACTATCTAGTATAAAATGAGGTTTGTTGAGAATTGATATTGTTGTGTGAATCATTTTAACAAACAATATTTGTTGAACATTCCTTTCTCCATCATGACTCTGGCTAATTATTGAGCATATCTATTTTCTCTCTTTCCTACACCATTCTATTGTAGAGTCTCTGTTATAGAAAACTACCTTTTGATGCCATGTTGCTTGCAAAAGTCATCAAATCATTTTGAAATAAAATCACTTCCATTATCATATCTTATGATTTTTATTTTATGGTATGTATCATTCTAATTCGTGGCTTTACAGTATTTGAACTTCTCAAAAGGTTTTGATTCTTCTCTGAGAAATGAAACTCACATCATCCTACTTAAATTATCAATAATAAGCATGACATGCAATTTACCTATGGATGACTCCATTCTTGGTGGTCCATGCAATTCCATATGTACTAGCTGTAATGGCTTAGTTGATGATCTCTCCTTAGACTTGAATGGTAATTGTGCTTGCTTACCCAACTTAAAAGACTTGCAAATAGTCTTCTCAGGATTTGAGAACTTTGGAAGATATTTGACAACATTATTCTTTCCCAACTTTATTATCTAGTCAAAAATCATATGTTCAAGTCTCCTATGCCATAGCCATCTCTCATAAATATTTTACAAGAAATACCTCTCTATTTTCTCTTTCAGGACATAAACATTTCTATTTGTTCTCATAACTTTAACTACTACTTTTCCAGTGCATGCTGACTTTATTTGACAACTCTTAGCCTTGAAAATTACATCATAGCCTTGATCACACATTTGAGGCACACTAATTAAATTATGCCTCAGCCCATCAATTAAAAACACATTCTTCACTTTACCTCTGCCATTAGATTGACTGACAACTCCTTTTCCAATAATCTTTCCCGGTGAATTATAAACAAAGGTTACATTACCTTTTTCTACTAGTTTCCATGACAAAATCTTGCTTCTGTCTCTTGACATGTGCTTGGAAGATCCACTGTTAACATGCCAATCATTTCCTTAATTTTGAGCATATGCAACAATATCACAGTCTTCTGAATTATCATTTTCTTTCCAGAGCTTGGTCTCTTGGCTTGTTTTCTCAATAACTTGTTCATGCCTCTTACCATTAGGTATGCAATTTTATGCTCTATGCCAAAAGATTTACCAGTTAAAGTAGTGAATCAAATTATTGAAAAGAGAAAAGGAATTGTTGTACCTGGGTATGCTATTCCTTTGTTTAATTAGTTAATTTTGATGATGATTTATTCTTTTTGTTATAAGCTTCATATATGATAGATTTCCACTACAATTTGTTGTATTTTGACCATAATTAGTGCATGTAAATAAATACCCTAGAAATAAGTCTGTATACCTCAGAGAAAATCAATTTATGAACATTGGATGGGTTGATCTTTGTGCATTTTGATTCTCTCCTTCAATGTTATTTGTCTTTTATTGGGAAAAATTTCTCCTTTTATTATGTTGTTGTTGATTTGTCTCTCGCTAATTATTTGGATGAATGATATTTTTGTCTTTGTGTTGCTACGTTGACTCGTGATTAATTGCTTCTTTGTCACCATTTTTGGAACCTTGCACAAAGGAAATTGGTTTATTTCCATTCAATTATGTTTTTGATATAGATTCAACTTCAAATCCAAGACCAATTCAATTTGTGGAGACTCTTTGAGCTTGCAAAATCTCATTCGAGTTATGAGTCCTCTTTCCAAACTTCTGATTGAAGCTCAGCTAGGTTTTTTCCTTTTTCCAAATCTTTTCTTAGCAAAAAACCTTTTTTTTCTAGTGTATCACATGCTTTAATATTTTCATTGACTTGTTCATATAAGGTTTCTCTAATTCTCTTACCTTCTTCAATTTGCAGGAGTAATGGTTCAACAACTTCAACTGTTTCTTTTATCAACAACTCTTTTTGAATTTTATTTTTATTTCTCGTGTTTTCAATATCTTCAATAGTGTTGACCATCTCTCCTTCTAAATCTACCTCAACCTATTCACCATTAGAATTAATGGCTTCAACTTCCAGATTTTCTATAGCAATAAGCTTGAAATCTTTTGTGCTTTAATCATTTTTGTCCTCATAAAAGGATTGGTTGCATTCACTTTCATAGGATTTTTCTTCTTACATATATATACTCCTCTTCTTAGTCTTCTTTCTCTCCTTTTTTATCTTGAATTTCTCTTTAGGTCATAGCCCCCTTTTTTTTTCTGGATACTTGGAAGCATAGTGAACAACTTTTCCACAATTAAAGCACTTAAAAGGTAGCTTACCTTTATATTTTCCTGAGCCTCTCTTCATCTTCCTGACAAACTTGGCTTCTTCTTTATTTTATTCACAACATGAATGATCATGGTATTTCTTGGGCTTCTTATATGCTTTGAAGGTTGACTACTTTGTTATAGGCTTTCCATTTGAAATTGTCATCTCATAAGCAGTTAGGGTGCAAAGTAGCTGATCTAAAGTGAGAGATTTCATATTGGTCATCTCTTCAATAGATGATACCTTTGGATTCATTTCTTCTATAGAGATATCAACACCTTTTTGACTACTACAGGCTCGCCTAATTTCTCATCAAGGCCTCTTATAGTGCTCACAACTTCATAAACTCTTAGGAAATACTTTGGAATATCTTCATCATCATCATTTTTAAAGACTACATTTTCATTGTAAAACCTTGAAGCTTAGGTTTCTTTAAATTTATATCACCCTCATAGTAGCTTCTCATCTTGTTCCAAATATCCTTTGCAGTCGTGCAATCCATAAACTTATCAAGTTTTGATTTAGGTAAGCCAGCAAGTAGGTCATTCATGGCTTTAGCATTACATGTGAACTCCATCCTTTTATATTTAGTAATCACTATTGGATGTTTTGATATTCTTCTTCCACACCATCCCATACATCAGCTCCAAGTGATTGAATATATGGCTTCATCCTTACTTTCCAAAACACATAGTTTGTTCCATTAAAGATAGGTTCCCTATTCGTGGATCCTCCTTCCTGGTTTGCAATGGTCCTTGATATTTCTTCCAAGTTTTAAACTAATCTAAAGCAACTTGTTTTTCTCTTTTACCAATTTTTAGAAACAATGGAAACGAGGACACTACTGAGAGGGGGTTGAATCAGCAGTGTGACCAAATTATATATCTTTCAGAAATTAACCTTTTCAATCACTTAATCACTCAAGAATCAATAAAACAACTCAATCATGTAAGACATAACATTATAACCATTGTCATACACATTTTCAACATATATATAAGAGATCAATTTTCCTTTTATTTCTTTGAAAAATACAAGCTTCAACTTGCAATTACATCATTTCCCCACAAGCTACTACTTGTAGGTTTATCAGGTGCTACGAAAAGGAACTTCTATCCCTACTCATTTATCATATTTTTCTGAAAGGGACCATTTCCCCCATTAATTCATCAACCACTACTAGAACGGACTCTTGTCCCTACTTGTTTATCAATTGCTTCTGAAAGGGACTCTTGCCACTGGAATGCAAGCTACCACTTGTTGTCCCTGTTGATCCATCTTTCATCAAATTTTAAACTATAGCTAATAGGCCACTTTCTTTCTTAAAAAAATAAAAATTTGATCTCAATTAGTTACCACAAATACCATAAACACCTTCAACAATTCTTTGATTACTGGACAAATCCCCAAACACACCTGCAACATTAATCCTTTGCAATTTCTGGTTTCACCATTAAAAATGGCATTCACCAATTCATTCTCTAACTTATCAACACCTTTTAGGCACCAAAATTGATCTTATATTCACCCTTGATGCATACTCACACTATGCATCTCGTTGCACCAACAACCTTTCGCAGTTTCACCTTGGTTGCTTTAATTCTACTTATAAAGAATTTGGACTAATATTTTTGGATAATAATATTTAGTCATCTTTATCTCTACCTCAAGCATAGATATTTATTCTTTCCTTTGCCCCACTTTAATTATGGATTTTGAATGTGATCTCCAAGTATTCTAATACTCCTCTCCTGTATCTACTTGAAAAACTGAGTTTAACAGCAAAATATGTTATTTTGGAATTCTTATTAGAATTTAGTTGCCCTTTTTTATTTTTGGTGATTCTCCACATTTCTTCTAAATATGCCTCTAAACTTGTCCATGTTGTTATAATTATGCCAACTTGTTCATGCATTTTTTTTTAAACTTTAGTGCTCCTATGTTGTTTTGGCATAACTGCCAAATTCCAAAGTTGCTAACATCTTTATGCTTTTAGCATTAAACCTATCCTATAATAACTTTATTTTGGCCCAAATGCCTTTGTCTTTAGCACTCCGATAAACAACAAAATCAAGGCTATATATCTAGTCATGCTAACTATTAAACATAGCCCACAATTTCTTTTCTTATCCCAAAGGTCTTTAGAGTTTCCATATAACAGTCTCTTCCCAATCACGTTTTATATGTAAAAACACTCATATAACCATATATAGGCCCCTTTTAAGGTATAACCTCAAAATCACAACAAGCACTGCAAACTACCTCCAAATCTTTGGTCTTTACATCGTAACAAAATCATGTCTTAGTGCTAAATGATTGGCCCCTAACTTATTTTCCCAGGATCTATTTCATAAACACCTCTAGGGTCTACCTTTCGGGGTTACGTGTCAAGTGGGTCTACCTTACTTTATGTGCGATCCAATTAAATGCACATCAAGATGATTTGTCTCTAACAACTTCCAGATGTGCTTGATGCCCGATCAGTCTGTAGGTTCCTCATCTACACACCTTAAATATCTTATTGGAAAACCCTCCTAGGTAGTGTCACGTTGATGTCATCATCCACGAACATCACCTTTCGTGCACATTTAACCTTGCGGGTTGAGCTGTAAAGTGGGCCTCCTCACTTTAAAATATCCACCAATAACAAAACCTGCAACTTTTGCTAACTCTGCCTAGAGCTATGTCATCTCATGCTTCCCTTATGTGAATTGATTTTAGGTTCTTTTGGGATTTTACCACCAAGGTTACGTGTTGTACTAGCTCATCCTATGCTAATAAAAAATGCTTTCTGCATGCTGCTGTGAGGGACACCTATGCCTGATCTTCCTTTAGCTCCTGTGCTAACTGTTAGCTACCTATACCAATAGGTTTCATTTTTCATGATTGGCAGGGGAAGTGCCAATATGATCTACTTTGATGGTACAAAGATCTCATATTTTTGTAGAGAAAGTATACCTACATTTGGTTGATGCTGCCCTACCTCAGAAGGGGTGATCCAAACAGCCTAAGCTGGGTCATGCCATGTTTCAATTTTTGTTGTAGATTAGAGAAAGAAACCTGTCCAAACAGCTCAATCTTGGCAGGTAAAGTAGATAGGTAGAGAAAGAAGGTTCCAACGTTTAATTTGCCTTGGAAGCAATAAGGTAGCTTTAGATAGTAAATTCAAAAGAAAGCCAAAGGAAAAGAAAGCACAAAAGGGTTTGCAATCAGTGCACCCTCCTTGGAGTAACAAAAAATGCTAGGCAATAGAGTGGGTAGGCAGAGGGGGTTGCAGAAAGCATGGTTCATGGCATTTTACTGGCCTAAAGCAAAGGTAAAAACATGGTGCCAGTACAAATGGCCTATTTGCAACAGTCTTACAGAAACTTAATGGAGCATGTCTAACTTCCAGATCACCCCCTATCACATTCATGACTAACATCCCTATTCCACCCATGTTCACAAAGAAAGTCAAAGTCTTTTGTTGGTTCTAGTTTCTTTAAGAGCCACATTTCTTGTGCAAAAATTCTTTTCATTTTGATCTACTTCCTAAAAACTAAGTTGATTTCATATAAACAAAACTTAGTATTCCACCCCCCCATCCACCTCTTTCACTCATATTAACTACTAACCTATTACTATTTAACTCCCTATACCTCCAATTCCCCCTATTACTATGTAAAACTTGGCAAAAAACCCAAAAAAATCTAAGTATCCCCTTCCTCGAGCATTATAGCTCTATGTATGATTTTCAAGGTCTTCAAGCGCTAAAAACATTGAGCGCGACCTAAAGAGCGCCAAAAAATTAATCCTGGGATTAATCCGGGATTTGCTTGGATTAATTAGCCAAAAACCCGCTTTGTCAGTTAACCTTTGTAAAAACCTATTTTAACCCGTAACTTTGCAAAAAACCAAAAAAAAACCCCACTTTTTCTAATGTTTCCGCTGGGCTCGTATTTCCAAAATAATAATATTTTATGTTGCCCCGCCTCCCTTATCGTACTTGCGGCTAATCAACCCGTCGACTTTCAGATCTGGGCTTTCCCATCCGACGGTCCACATGCATATTGGACGGGCCTTCATCACCGAAAGATACCACCCGAGAAACTGTCAGAGGGTGACGTCAGGCCTCTGCCACGCGTCACCCCCAGATTTTCTCGGGTCGACCTCTGACAATACCGTGACCGTATAGAGGGCGGTCCGAGAAAACCCACTTACTGCTCAAATATACTGCCTGCCCACGTCACTTCCACTCAGCGCCCTGTCAGCACCCCCGCCCGCCAGTGCTCCGACATGTTCGCCACCTGTGCAAACACCGTGGACTGCCCACAGACTGCCACGTCATCCGGTGATGTCATGTTGACGTCACCCGACCCTAACCCCACTTGATGACGTCATGCTGACGTCATCCAAAAAGCGCGCCAATACCCAAAAAGTCCATATTTTAGCCAAATTTTTGCATTTTTTCTCACTCTTGCAAATTGAACTATTACTCACCTCTGCATGTAATTTACAACCACCTGTCGCCAACCTGCAAAAATCAACCTGAAGGACGCTGCCGCCTCCAACCTGCTTGCATTTGCGACCATTGCCAGCAATTCACCAGGTATTTACCCAAAGCATCCCCTCAGAGCTTGCTTATGTCCATAATTCTACAACACTCAATTAGCAAGAGTAATACAACCTGTATTTACCAACAAATTCCCGGTAAACCAGCGCTCCTTTATAGTTGCAGGGTCGAAATTCGCTTACTGAACCCATATACAGTCACCTTTTCCTAAATTCCCACTCTGTCCGCACATTCGTGGAATCAAAACCTGAAAGGCATAATTCACTGGGAAAACAGAGTTGCGAGTCCCTGTAGTCCCTCAATTAACTCCCTTTGAGCATTTTACACCATTTGTCACCACAGTTGCCTCATTTACCCTCACAATTGGCTTTACTTCTGCAAAATTAGCCCTCTCTATTCTCGTGCCCACTAAAACCAGTTTCAGTACAAAGTCTCAAGTACTACCCAGCTATGGAAACACCAGTAGCCCTGAATGTTCAGCCTCTGAATGCCCCACACAGAGAGCTAGAGTGGAAGGCCCTGCGTGATAGAGATTACCAGATGCTAGACTGCACTTCCATGACCGCCAAATTCAATATTCACCTGTTGAATGAGTTAAAGGCCCAATATCTCAGTGGGGCCGATACCTTAGGAATTTGGGACTCCAACATACCCATTTACAACCTTCCTCAAGTCAATGTCCTCCCAGACTTGATAAATCAATG
>APFE030837784.1:4925-47287 GCA_000404065.3 Pinus taeda | reverse complement strand
TTAACATATTCCACCACATTTAAATTTATGCACATATATAGTTTATACATGGAAAATGGGGTTCATAAGGCTTTGAGTCAGAGGTTGGCCCAATCCTCTAGTAAGAACTCTTTGTTCCACCATGTCAATCTGACCCCAACCTCCTGACTCTTCCTCATACTTGTAAGGGAATCCTCGATTTCCTCCACAATGGATTAACTTGGAAATGGTGAGACCCATGATCCTCGACCAAAATACATTGTTGTATTGTGTTATTGACATAGGGTCTCACATACTATGCAGCGTGTATGGCTAACACACCCAATGTGATAACTACATTATCGAATTAAGTAAAAAGAACATGTCTTATGCCTAAAACCTTCATTAGACTCATTTTTCCATGTTATTATACATATATGTATATATATTCATATATTTGCTTAAGGATATATGACCAACTTAAACTGCCCTCAAGCGCAATAAAAAATCATAGCATTTACATATATAATACAATGGAAAATATTTAATAAGGCATAGTGTGGAACAATTCACAACAAAAAAATAATAATGATTAGAGAAATGAACGATTATGACATTGTAGATCCAATAATACCATCTTGTTGCAAATATATTTTAGTAATAACCCTCATAGAAAAGCTTCAAACATGGAGGTTGTTATTATAATAATGTAGATCATTGGATTATTTCTTAAAATGTTTACATTCAAGGGCTTTTCTAGGACAATGGATGATAACCAATTTCTTGGTTCCAAGTTCTTCTATGCCTAGAACTGGTCATCGTTGCATAATCTATATAAAATATACCATTAACATAATGCCTATTGTTATAATCTCCCACTGTCAAATGGCTATTAGAATTAACCCACTAATATGGCTAATATAGTAAAGAGACCAACTTCCCTGAAACAAAGGATCTACCAGATTCAATAGCCTAGGTCTACAACCACTATAACACTAATAAAAATGTGCTTACCATGAGAAGTTTTAACTCATCATGTGCATAAAAGAGTTTCATCATTATATTAAGTCCATGAACATAGAACCGGCTTATTAAACTCTATCAGGAAATGCCATCCACAACACAGGAACATAAGGTTTATTTAGACATAGGTTCTCGATAAGATGGAATTTCATACCCTAAATCAGGGTATATATTATTAGAAACTTGGTGAAGACCACTATATAAAATAAAATGTTTCATAAGGATCACAAATGAAGCAATCGTTATGATTACCACATAGTAACATAACTAGTACTAGTAAAAGCTTGCAATCAGTATAATAAGAACACTGCAATAAGAAAGGATTTCCATAGTACACATAAAAAACACTTACCTTGAGAAACTTTTAGGCAATTGAGTTTAAGACAATGAATCTCCACCCAACCATTGATAGTTGCAACCAAGAATTACTTGTAACTCTCACCCGTGAGCTAGATTCAAGTGCTTCAGATGGGGTGCCTTTGGAAAGGAAAAGAACCATATTTTTCAATTGAACAAGATGTCACAAGGTTGCAACACCTTCATCCACCAGCTACACAAATTTGACTCAGCCCTTTAGACTTACAAATAGAATTCTTTCCACATTAGGATACCATATAACAGAGAATTACCATCTCACTATTAGGAGAAGAGAATCTATACCACATGGAGTCTCTTCAGTGCATAAGCTACTACTAGACAAAAGGAACCAATTATTTAGGTAAATTATCAGTGAGATAAACAATATATTTTCATCCCAAAGGAATCTCCTATTGGTTCCTTAGTATCACAATCATCGGTATTTTTCCTCCCCAATGGAGTAGGTTCCTCAATCCCTAAGCTTCCAATGGATTCCTTCAACCTTCAGTCAATTTGTGGGTCTCTGCAATTTTTTTTCAAGCAACCATTTTCTCAAGGATTATTTAGCTACTCTCTCTGTTTTTCTTCTCATAAAACCTCTTATCTAGATTTCATCAGTTGGTCTCTATGTTTTTCTTCCTATCAAGCTTCCTTTTCTAAGGTTAATTATATGGTATCTATTTTTTCTTCCCAGCATGCCTCGAGGGTTCTTTAGCTAGTCTTTGCACTTTTCTTCCTAGAAAGCCTCTTCTTGAGGATTCTTTAGCTACTCTTTGCATTTTTCTTCATTGCAAACCTCTTATCGAGGGTTCTTCAGCTAGTCTATATGTTTTTCTTCCCGTCAAGATTACTCTCGAGGGTTCTTCATATGGTATCTCTACACCACTCTCCACAATGCACCTTACAACCAGTGGTCAAATCCTTATTCTTATCCAGAGCCTCCTTCTCTTCCTGAGTCTTTCCCCTCCTTGATTTGTGTCACTTAACTATCATAACCATTCCCCATTTTCCCAAGCTCCACATGTCCCATTCATCTTGGACAATACGATCATGCTAGTTCCATCAAGTGTTTTCCTATTTTCTTGCTATTAGAAGCTAAGGACTCTTGGGCTAGTCCTTGTCTGTACAATTAGCTTTAATGCCGAGTCAGCTTTTTAATTGGCCCAACCAACCATGCCTGATGTATATAATGTATAATCATTTCCTCAAGTGATATCCACCTAAAGCAAACCGAAATGTGTGTCCTAAATCTTAGACTTTATGCAATACACTTATTTGAAAATGGGGGATAATTTAACTAGGGGATATCACACCAACACCTCAATCTTCTAGACCTGTAATCCAACTTCCTCAACTTGCTGCTAGCCTTGAGAAGAAAAAAAATCCTAATTCACGAGATTAGACTTCTCCATGGCTCTTCCCATTGTGTTACATCCCATAACCGCAAATAACATGAACAAGTTGAAAGTACACCATATCATAGGCTAGAATGACAGTTTATTTATGCTTTCAAGTTTTGTTTTAGTTTGTGGATAGACCATGTTTTATTTTTTTTTTGTTATTTTATTTTATTTTCTCATCACTTATTCATAGCATCACTACAATTTTATGACGTGATGTTGTATGCATAAGTGGATAGTTAGAAAGCACTCATTTTCTTGATAGCACTCTTCGGTTTTTTATGATACATGTTACATATCTTTTGAGTGTCTATATATATATATATATATATTTATTTGGGGATATATTATATGTGTCTTGGCTAATTACTATGATGCTTGACGGTGGATATACAAGGGAAAATTATGGGAGACACAAGGTGTTTATCATTTTATGTTTGATGATGAGTACTTATGCATAGATATACATGGGTGATGTTACCTTGTTTTCGCATTAGATGGATGAAGGATGTGATTTGTTATACAACATGGTTTATGAAAACATTATTTATTTTATCTTATTATATTTGGAGACATATAACATATGTGTGTTAAATGATTATTTTAATTATTTATGAGAAAACATATTATATCGATAAGTCAAGTATTAGATGGTTTATTTAATGGATTAGGGGTGTTCCACCTACTACGAAATTAAAATAAAAAAAGTTATAAGGTTAATTTAATTTAAATATAGCTTTATAAATCCCATCCTTGTATTCTAATGTAAAGGTGGTTCAACTTCTCAATTTATTTGAGGTATAAAAAGAGGATGGTGCTAGGATCTCATATTGTCTCTTTCTGACTATACATTTTGTTATAATGTCACCATTTTCAACCCATATTTGAAAGTCCTTGTTAGTGTTTTGATTGAATTATTCCAAAGGTATGCAGTGATTCTTCTCATCACTCTATGTTTAATTATTTAACATATAGTTACGCTGTCTTCATAGTTAATCTTTGAATTGATTAGTTGTTGAACAATTAAAGAATGGTGTGTAGCTTGCATTGCTGAAACTGCCTGGAGTTGGTGGGACTATTTTTGTAGTTGTTGAAATAGCAAGAACAACACGCAAATGTTGAAGCTGAAATAGTTGAGATTTGCATTCCAAATTGACGGTAACAGAGGAACCAGATCGATCACCGAGGAAGCTGTTACAGTGGATGTAACGTCCGTAGTCTAAAGACAATATTATTGTAATAGCATTTTGTTGATGGGAAATTGATTTCCCTATTTTTGTATAATGGGTTAAAATAGAGTTTATAATGTAAATCTTTTGTAATAGATGTCTCCTCTTTATAAAGAGGAGACATCTACATTAGAAGGGGGATGAACAGACTGCAGGAAAGGCTCAATTGAAGGGACAGGACTAGAACCTTTTCTTTTTGTAACATGATATATTGATGGATGAATAAAACTCTTGTTCTGAACATATTTTTCTAAGTTCTCGTCTCTAGGGGAATCTTGTGAGAAGGACAGGGCCCACCTTCATCACAAGATTCACCCACTATATTTCTGCAGTGTGTCAAGTGTGATTTTTATTCATACCTTGTTAACAAGTACTGTTTTCTGGATGTTGTTTTACCGTTGCTGAAAATCTATCCTTTTCTTGATCGATTGTTGCATTGGTTAAAGTTATTTCATGAGTGTATCACCGGTGATTAAGTTTACAGAGTGAATTGGCAAGCTAGATAAACAGAGGCAGGTGCTGAAGGTTCTTGCTCCGGGGATAGCGTCCTGATTCTCTGTTACAGCATAGCCATTGTTTTCCTTTACAGATTTATTTATTTCTGTTGAATTATTCCTTGAATGAAATTAAGCATTCCCTGATAAGATATCTGCAATAGAGTATAATTGTTGTAACACAGAGTGGAGCTTCAGTTGTTAAAGTAAGGTGTGATTTGTTATACTACAAATTTTAGTGCTTTTAAGATTGAGTACATATAGTATGTAGTTGCTTTTGAAATAATCAAACTTCCCTGGGTTGAAAATTGATGTAGAACTTTAATCAGCAATTAAAGTGACCAACATTTTGGCACCGTTGCCGGAGAAGGCGAGTGTAGATTTTAAGAGCGTTAATGATTTTCTTTTAGATGTACAGGATGCATGAGAGGACGCAAGAAAACTAATCCTACAGGTGGCAAGGGCAAAGGCAGAGGAGGAAGGAAAAATTTCATTGACGACATTATTTTAAAAGCTGAAACCTCTCAGAGGATAAGCTCTCGGAGGCCACAAACTCAGCACTCTCTCCAAACGGACTACAAAATGGAGGAAGTAGTGGGACCTGAAAGGGTCGAAGAGACAATAGAACAAACTGAGGAGTCAGTGGAAGACATTGAAGAACCAATAGAAGATATTGAAGTTGAGGAACCAGTTTAGAATATTGAAAGCCCAACAGAAAGCACTGAAGACCAGGCAAGTGTAACAGGGGAACAACCAATGGACGGAAATAATGAAGGACTCTTTGGTGGGGGACGAAGAGAGGGAAGAGGTGAGAATTCTCTCTCCACCTTGGAATTCCCTATTGAGGATCTTCCCAGAGGGGAAACTCCTGTGAAGAACATCCCACTCTCAGCCCTACCTAACTTCCATGGTTTATCATCTGAAGACCCTGATGAATTTCTGTTTGAGTTTGATATATTATGTAGAAGTTATGATTATGTTACTAATCCTCAAAAGTTAAAGTTATTTCTAGCAAAATTAAAAGGAAATGCACTAAGATGGTTCATGAGCGTGGGAGGACATGTGATCACAACATGGGAGCAGATGAAGGAGAAGTTTCTAGCCAAATATCAAGACTATTGCCGGCAAAGAGAAAGAAAGGAGGAACTATTTAAGATGGTTCAGAAGGAGGATTAAAATCTAGAGGATTTCATGGAGAGATTACAATATAATTTGCAGAGATCCGATCACCCTAATATGAGTAAGGATATTCTTAAGACAATAATGTTGAAAGGGGTACGGGATGACTGTTTAGACATGTTGAATATGCTTGGTAAAGGGGATATATCTAAGGAATCATATGATGATATTGTCAACCTCTGTAAGAGATGTTCAAGAGGAGCAGTAAACAGACCAAAAAGCAGGGACAATACATATTCAAGAGTCCAAACATCAGCCAGTGGGGGAGCAACAAGAGTCGAAATAGGTAATTTACTTGAAGAATTTAAAATTGAAATGTTAAGCTCTTTTGCTTCACAAATTGATACCTTGCAGGTTAAAAGGAAGCAGGAAGAGACAGAAGCTGCTTTGGCAATTTTCTGCCCTAAATGCAAAGAAAAACACTCACTGAGGGAATGCCCACTGGATAAGGTACCAATTTGCACCATTTGCGAGAAGGACCATGAGACTCAACAATGCCCTTCTTTACCAGGAATAAAAGCAGCACTGCAACCAATTGAATAAGAAGCTGAAGTAGTTTATTTGCTGACACAGAAGAGGCAATGGCAACCACGAGGACAAGGTACGAATGCTAATATGCCATTTAATCGTTGGAATAATTATCCTTCTTTTCAAGCAAATTACCCGCCCTTCAATCAAATGCAATACTCGCCCTTCAACCAAATGAACTTCCCACCCATGCAGCAAACAAAACCTCCCTTTATGGATCCTATAATGGGGAATCCCTGGTCTCTACAGCAATCTTATTTGAATCATTGGAGCCCAAGCTGGACAGCTTAGCAAATCCCATTTCCAAACCAATTCCCTCAGTATCAGCAATCTCTCTCTTTGCCATCAAATGCTCCACCAAATAACCAGACAATGAGACCCCAACTGCCTGTACAACCAAACCCCAATCCTAATAATAATAATAACAAAGTTGTGCAAGTCATTGATATTCAGAACCAGCCTATTTTCCCTGTGCAATGTAATGACATTCATTTGCAGTCTAGAAGAATAGTTAAGCCTATTATTGATGATATTACTTCTTATGACTCTGATAGAGAAGAGACAGAAAAAGATAAATCAACCAATAAGGGTGCTGAAACAATTGAGCCACCATTCCCTGAGCATCTAGCTCTCACTAAGACACCTAAGCCACCTGTTTTTAACCTTCTAGGGGAATTGCAAAATCTATATGTTAAAATTCCACTCTTGCAAGCACTTAGAGATGTACCAATTTATGCTAGAACTGTTAGAGACATTTGCATCAAGAAACCTGGAAGAAAAGCTAAGGATCCCCTTACAGTTCATGTGATGGGTGATCTAGTTGCTTTAATGATGGGAAAAACCCCTCCTGTAAAATATGGTGATCCTGGTCATCCTACAGTTACAGTACAGGTTGGAAAAACTTTTATTTCCATAGTTCTGGTAGACTTAGGTGCTGCTATAAATATTATGACCCTTGAGACTACACAGTTATTACAGCTGAAGAATGTAATTAGAGTGACACCAACTATCCTAGAGTTAGCCGATCATTCCACCATCAAACCAGAAGGGGTTATTGAAGACCCAATCATTTCAGTCGAATCTTGGAACTACCCAGCTAACTTTCTTGTGTTAGAAACTAAAAAAAAGTTGGGGAGGCATCCACTGATTTTGGGGAGACCCTAGCTGGCTACGGCAGATGCCTTCATTAGCTGTAGATCAGGCTCCATGACAATTTCTAATGGAAGTGAAACTAAGAAGCTCACTCTCTACCCTCATACTACACCTATGATTAACAATGATAATTCTGTATGGTTAGACCATGAGGATGATGATACCAAACCCATTTTAACTATTTGACAAGCCTTAACTTTTAAAGACACCACCGAGGATGAATTAATTAATAACTTTATTTCTGAACCCTCCCCGGTTACCTCTGAAACATATGATTAATTAACTGCAATTTTGGAACCTGAATCACAGCAAAACCTTAAATCTGAAAATTTATCTCAAACATCAACTGATATCTCCTCTAAGAGTATAACAGTAGAAATTGAGCTTGGCAAAACATTGAATATAAACCCTAACTTGACAGATGATGAAACACAACAATTAATGAAGTTACTTCATGAAAATAAGGAAGCATTTGCATGGGACTACAGAGATATGAAGGGGATCTCTCCTGAATTATGTACTCATCGTATCTATATTAAGGAAGGGTCTCGACCAGTCTGTCAACCCCAGCGACGAATGAACCCTAGTTTGAGGGAAATTGTTAAAGAGGAACTTCAAAAATTGCTTAATGCAGGGTTCATATACCCCATATCTGACAGTGAATGGGTTTCTCCATTAGTAATAGTACCTAAGAAAAATGGGAAATGGAGAGTGTGTGTGGATTATAGAGCTCTAAACAAAGCTACTCAAAAAGATCATTTCCTCTTACCATTTATTGATCAGGTGCTAGACAGTTTGTCAGGGAAGAGATTCTTTTCCTTTTTAGATGGTTTCAATGGATATAACTAGATCAAAATTGCACCCCAAGACCAAGACAAGACCACTTTTACTAGTCCACGGGGAACTTTTGCCTATAAAGTTCTTCCATTTGGACTATGTAATGCTCCAGCAACATTTCAACAAGCATTGATATGAATTTTTTCTGACATGCTTAATGACTCCTTGGAGATATTTATGGACGACTTTACTCCTTATGGTGCGACTTTTGAAGATGCATTACAAAACCTTGAGAAATTACTTAAACGTTGTATAGAAGCTCATCTTGCTTTAAGTACTAAAAAATGTCATATGATGATGGATCAAGGAATTGTATTGGGACACTTCATTTCATTCCTAGGGATTCAAGTTGATCCATCTAAAGTGTAGGTAATTCACACCCTTCCTATCCCTGAAACACAAACTGATGTAAGATGTTTTTTAGGACATTCTGGGTATTACAGGAGATTTATCAAGGATTTTTCTTAAATAGCTTCTCCTTTTTTTGTGTTACTTACGAAAAATGTTGAATTCAAGTGGATTGATGATTGCCAAAAAGCATTTAATGAACATAAGCATCAGTTGTCTACAACTCCTATTTTAAGAGGACCTGATTGGGCACTGCCCTTTCATATATCCTCTGATTCTTCAGATACAGAAATTGGAGCTGTCTTGGATCAAGAAGAAAACAATCTTCCTTATGCTATTTATTTTATTAGTAAGAATATGACCCCTACTAAACTTAATTACACAGTTACGGAAAAGGAATTTTTATCAGTCATTTATGCTATTAATAAGTTTCGACATTATATTACTGGTTACCCTACTTTTGTTCATATTGATCACTCGACCATTAATTATTTAATGAATAAATCTATAACAAATGCTCGAGTTACCATATGGTTATTATTACTACAAGAATTTGATATTACAATTGTAGATCGACCAGGTAAAGAAAATGTAGTTGCTGATTTTCTTTCTCGGATAAATACTGATGATAATACTCCAGTAGATGATTCCTTTCTTGATGATTGCTTATTTGCAGTATCTGCTCACTCACCTTGGTATGTAGACATTGCCAATTATTTAGTTGCAGGAAAGCTACCATCACACCTGTCACACAGAGAAAAAAGAAAAAGCATCCAACGAAGTGCTTGGTACAACTGCATAAGTGGGTGTCTTTTTCACACTGGACTGGACCAGGAAATTTGGAGATGCATTAGAGAAGATGATGTTTATGATTTATTGAAGGCTTGTCATGATGGCCCTTGTGGAGGGCATTTTGCTGTTAGGAGAACAACATACAAAGTTCTAAGAATGGGTTACTATTGACCCCCACTTTTCAAGGATGCAAAGAAATATGTTAGGGCCTGTGATAACTATCAGAGAATGGGCCAACCTAATAATAGAGATGAAATGCCATTGAACCCCCAGATAATACTTGAACCCTTTGAAAGATGGGCTCTAGATTTTATAGGACCCATCAACCCTCCATCCAATCAAATAGTTTACATATTGGTTTACACATATTACATGACTAAATGGGTGGAAGATAAGGCACTCATTAGAGCTAATGAAGAATCTATTGTAACTTTTCTATTTGAAGAAATCTCTGTTAGGTTTGGAGTGCCTAGAGAACTAGTCACAGATGGAGGACCTCCTTTCAACTCCCATGGCTTTAAAGATACACTTTAGAAATATCATATTAATCATAAAATGACTACAACTTATCTCCCCCAAGCCAATGGGTAGGTGGAAAGCACAAATAAAGTCATAGAAGCCATTTTAACAAAAACAGTAAAGGAGAGTAGAAAGGACTGGTTTCAAAGGCTACCTAAAGCATTATGGGCTTACAGAACTACCTGGAGAAACACTACAGGTTTTTCACCTTATGAATTAGTTTACGGTAAAAGTGTTGTTTTTCCTATGGAGTTTGAAATTAAAACCTTAATAACTGCTTTAGCTGTTAACCTTGACTTGAATGATGCACAGACAGCTAGGTGGCAGCAGCTTCAGGAAATGGATGAAAAGAGGTTGGATGCCATCCATCAAACAACTATGATACAACAGTAGAGAACCAGGTGGCATGATAAAACCATTAAGCACAAGCAATTCCAAAAAGGTAATTGGGCTCTACTGTATGACTCCCGTTTTGAAAATTTTCAAGGAAAATTAAGAACAAGGTGGCTGGGACCTTATGAAGTAGATATTGTTTTTCCAAATGGAACAGTTGGGCTCCTAACAATTGATGATTCTAGAACACCATTATTAGTGAATGGGTATCAGCTCTGTTTGTACCAGCAACCTATTTCTAAAGAGGATTTCAAGGCCACTTGCATGACAGATACACATTATGTCTTTCTGGGGGAGTCTGCTACCCCTCATTGCACCTATTTTTTATTATATATTTTTATTAGATTAGATTTCATTACTAATAATCCCTGTCAAGGGTTGCCATGTTACAATTCATTATTTTGGAGATTTTAGATTCGGAGGCTGGATGAAAAGAAAAATTCCATTGCAACAAGGATCAGGTTTCAGCTTGGGAAATATTCCCATTTCACTTCAAGTCATAATCCATTCCCTCACACTACCCTTCAACAACATTTTCCTATTTTTCCTTAAACAACAAAATTTTTCTGTTGTTGAAACACCATTTTTCCCATTGCTGAAACATCATTATTGTCGTTGATGTAAAACCAACTTTTCCCCAATATCTCCATTGTTGAAACACCAATCCCTCCATTAATGAAACACCAACCTTTTCCATCTTTTCCCTAAGAAGCATCAATTTTCCCAATTTTCCCGAGATTGAGGCATCAATTTCTCTCAAAAACGATCAATACATATCACTTTTCATTGAGAGAATTAGCCATTCATCCTGATAATTGTGTCCCTTCACTATTAATTCCTGTTAATAGAGAGAGCCTTTCATATAAATACCCTTATACCTTACAACCCCTTTTCATAACCCTTGGTGATCTATTAATGACGAGATTATATTTTCTGCACAACAATCGAAGGTAAAATGTGAGGTATGCATGTTTATGTGTAAATATTAAACTGTAGTTAATGAGAAGATTCCGATATGATTACCGAAATCGTCGTATATTCAAACTTATCATTTTAGCCACAGTTGGGGGGGAATACCAAAATATTGCAATCATTCCATGATATGCCATTCACCGTCATTTTTTATCACGACCACGTCTCGTCACCCCATCTCTGTCTTATTATGTCATAACCTCATTTGCAATATCTTACTCTGTTTCTGCTGCGGTAGCTCGCCTTTGTACTCTACATTTTACTAAACCAGTAACTATGGGAGGTAATGTTGTTCAACATGAACCTGGCTCAACGGCTCTATTGCAACTATACTGGGAAGCATATCAATTTTTTATCCAAGCAGGCCGGGTGGATTATTTCCAAAGGCTCCAGGGATTTGACTCTCAACAAGTCCTGGAATTCACACGAAATTTATAGGAAGGATACTCTACGGTTCAAGGAGTGCGAATTCTAGTAACAGAGGAGGATATAGCACAGGTTTCAGGATTACCAACCAATGGCATTCGTTGGTTCAGTCGTAAACACCTCATTCTGAATGCACAACAAGATTTTCTTCTACCAGGAGAACAGGTCGAACCTAAAGGCAGGGGTGTTGCACTTCATTCATTACCACCTCCATGGCCGAAGGTCCCAGAGTTTGTCAAGCACTACTTCACATGCAAGGGACATTACTAGGTAGTGTACCAGCATGACTTTGTGTTGTTGAATCATTTAAGACATGGTTGTTTATTAAATATGCCATACTATCTGCTTGGGTGTCTAAAGAATATGTCACATTATTTCGTGAATGCAAAGCACCCACTCCTCTCCCTCACTCACCATCGCTTGTTTCAACTCCTAATCTAGAGGGGCTTTTCCCTGCAGAATCCTCCTCCCCTTAACAACCCACCCTAGGAAGCTGCTAAAATCCCTCAACCGGTAGCAGAAAATCTCCAGTGAGCTTCTCAAATTCCGCAACCAGTAGCCGAACACCCTCAGGAAACTGCCGAAATTTCTCAACCAGTAGCCGAAAAACCCCAATTGGACGCTAAAAATCCTCAACAAACCCCTAGAATCTCTCAGCAAATTGAGAATTCTTCTGTACAATAGCCTGGGAGTATCTTGGAATCTTCAGAAGTTTTACCACCGGCACCAATCAATCCAATTGATCTATCCTTTGTATCTACCACATCCCTTAATGTAGCCGAATCATCCACTCCCACCGTCCATATCCCCGATGATGACTCAGATGATAATATTCCCATTATTAAGCTCAAAAGGAAAATACAAGAAAAGGCTACACCACCACTAAAGAGAACAACAAGGGCTTCAATTAAAGAAGCTACTATTACTGATAATCCCCCAACCTAAGGAAAAATGTTCGTAAGAGAAAAACCACTATGATGCCTGCCTTCCTGCCTCGAAGACAAATGAGGACCTCTTCCGAAACAGCAACCGAGACCATCATCCCAGATTCCCCGCCCATTATCTTAAAACCCCATACCCCACCACACCCCCAATCTTTACCTTCCTCACCCTCGGGTACCGAAATGCAAGTTGCTCAGGAGTTTGTGACATCATTCCTTTGAGAAGATGCAGCTGTGCCATAAGAACCAGCTACTGATCTATCAAAAGTAGACACCGAAGATGATGTACGACATGTAGCTGCTCCTCAAGAACCAGCTACTAACCTAACAGGTGTTACACAAGATCCACCTATTGAGGAACAAAAGATAGATGACCTAGATGCATTTGTTACACAAGAACCAGCTACTGATTCAACAGGTGTGACACAAGAACCACCTGTCAAGGAACAAAATATAGACGACCTAGAGGTCGCTGTTACACAAGAACCAGCTACTAGCCCAGTAGTTGTTACACAAGAACCACCTGGTGACGATCATGAACAGGAAACAGACCAAGACATAGCTGCTACTGACTCAGTAGTTTACACACAAGAGCCACCTACTGAGGATGTAAATGATGAAGCTGCCACCAAACAACGACCTTCTCATCTAGAGACTACAACTACTACAGAAGGCCTTGTCACTTTAGCCTCCCTGCAGTAAGAAAATGAGTTTTTGAAATCTGAGATTGAGGTTTATAAGCACGAGTTAATGTCGGCAAGGGAAGCTTATGACATAGAACTCAATCTGTATACTTTAGCCCGTGTAGCAGTTGCAGCCAAGAAAAATGCAGAAAAGGATCGATATAATGAATATATGTGCAGCGAATGTGGTGATCTCTATTCTCGAGCTGGTTATAAGATAATCGAAGTCCCATTGCCTGGATCCACTCCTGTAATTACTCCTGTCATAGTTAAAAAGGAACGCCCTGCTGTTACACAAGAACCAGCAGGGCCTTCAAAGACCTCTGGAGAAGAAATGAAACCACAAGTACCACGACCTACCCCAGTTGTTAAAGCTGAAAAACCAGCACCAAAGTCTTCCAAGACCAGGTTTACTCAGATAGAACCTTGGTGTGCAAGGATTGTCTTCACTCAGACTTCAAGTTTTCAAGAACTGAGGGATACATGGAAGAAAGAGTATGCTCTGGCACAAGAAAAGGCATTACAGGAACATAAATCATTATGGCTGAATCTTGTATATAGAAATTGGGAAGTCCTGGAACACTCTCGTGCACAGCATAAGGAGAATAAGGAATTGAAAACTAGATTGTCTCATATATTTGAGTTAGTTCAAAGATTATTGGCCACCAGAAAACCATCCTTTAACTATTATGTGTTTTTAAGAGAACGCTTAACGTTCCTCCAAGTGAAAGCGATCAGAGATGGACAACCCCATGAGGTGTCTACACCTCAACAGTTTAATCAGACTTTTACAGAAGCATCAATTAGCGAACATAATTTGTTATGTGAACTCTATCTTCATAATGAGGCCATTCCTGAAGATTGGAAGCTTAATTTGATTCCTCTCGTTGGTGACATTCAGATCAGAGCCTTCGTTTCTTTCTTGGCTAATTAGCTTACCTAGAAAAATGCTTCATGTAAGGATGTTTTAATATTATCCTTATTCTGTATAATGATCTCCTCGTTTCTCTCCCAATGATCTATCTAAGACTATACATCCTTATAACATCTCCACTTTTCGCTAGAGCAATATGAGATTTTAAGAAACCCCTTTCCTTCCATGTTGTTTAACCTCTTGTTATACATAATATAACTAGTCATAGGAATGATTTCAACAAGTGAAATGATTTCCTTAGTTGGGAGGATAGGTTAGGGTGTATTTCCCTTAATCTAAAGAATGTATCTTATAACATGCTTTTGGATTTCTTCTATCTTCCTACACAACTCCTTGAGATATTGCAACCCTAGACCTCTCATCCAAATAAAATAATAGAAGTGACAAGGCTACCAAATATAGGTTTATTTTCATACCACATCTAAAGATTTCTTGAATTACAATTATTTTAAAGGTTTTAATAAACTTTTCATCCTCTATTTATCCTTTCATCATTGCTATAATTCCAATTTGACAGTGATTAATATTGATTCCATCATATCTGTAAGAAGAAATATCATCCAAGTTGTTTTTGTCATATATGAGAGTATTTACTTTACAACATTTTTTGTCCTCGTAAATGAGATTATTCATAGTTTTATACCAAAATCATAAGGGATCATAGAATGAAAGAGAAGAGTTATGACTATACTAATGAGTGGTGGGCCAACACAATCGATATCATTCAAACACTCTTTAATATTATCCATGTATATGTTGAAAACGATAACGATAGGGAATAAGGGAAACTCTTGCTTGACTCCAATATTTTATTTAATTTCTTCCAACCAACCCTCAGTAGTCCTAAACTTGACAATAGCATCTAATACAACCTTGTCATAAAAACCATCAACTTAAGAGGTACTAATATCTCTTTAATCCTCTTCGACAGGTTTGTCCTGGGAATAATGTAAAAAAGAAAATCTAAAGTCAACAAAATAATAGAAGAGATCCTTTTTATTATTGTAATACTCCTTCATAATGATATTGAGAGTAACAAGGTGGTCCAAAATTTAGTGAGATTCCGTAAATATACCTTAGTCTTTAGCTCCCTTAACATGGTTCTCTAGTCATAGATTAGTCATCTTTTCCAAAATAATTCCATATATGCTGGTTTAAATGTGGCTAATTGTAATGGTCTTATAATAAGAGGGAATGATTTTATCTCCACCTTTAAATATAGGTAAATAAGTTATGCATCCAAGGCGTAGGGTAGTCTTACTTCATTACAAAATTGAAGAGCTTGTGTATGTGATGGATAAGGATCTAGCCTCTCCTATTTAAAAAAAAAAACTTTGTAGCCTTCATGTTGGCATTATGATACAAGTGTTGTCCTTGATGGCAACTCACTCATATGTCAGTTCTCAATGCAATAGCAAATAATTATAGATCAAACTATAAAGAATGAAGAAAGAGAGGTATATGCAGGTTAACAAACCAAAAGGAGCATATAATGTACACACGCACTTTCACATAATGAAAAGCATGTATATCCTGGAAAACTAAGTTTTGGTCCAACGTATTTTGTCCATAGTATTTTGATCCATGGTATTTGGTCAGAGGTATTGACCCTAGGGATTGGGTTCAAGGTATTGGTCCTAAGTGGTTTTGGTCCATGGTATTGAAATGCCTAAAACTATATAAGGAGGAGAAGATGATTAGGTCAAGGTGTGTAATTAGAGAAAGTATTGAATATCTGATGAAGTGTGAAATCTAGTCTGCAGGTTATGGGTTTGTGATGCTTTTCTTGATCTAAACCATTGATGCACCTTTGTGGATGATGATGGAGGATGGATCGGGATCTTAAGGCTTGGAATGTATTATTATTATGTGGTTTGATCATGGATAGACTAGATATTTATGCATATTTTATTCTATTAATGTTATGATCTGGGTATGATAGATGTCTGGTATAGTTGCAAAGTTATGAGTAAATATTTGCAAATCTGTACACGGGTTCGCTTTGGTAAAAGCACATATATACCTTGGTTCGAATCATCAAAGTAGTGTATACATTATGAACAATGATATCTAAATGCAGATGGTTCTAGTGGTTGTTGCAGAGTTCTAAGGTCTGCTCTATGTTTTGGTGATAGGTCTTTAGTTATTCAGTAGTGGGTGATTCAGAGATTGATGATTGAGTATTTTAGTGATTGGTTAATGTAATGGTTGTATTACAGTGGTGATTGATTTTGAGCTTCAATGTTGTTGATGGGTCTAGTATGAAAATTGGATGAAATGTGGCCTTTAGATTATGTTGTTGTGTTCTAGGAGCCTTCTGTAGGCTGGCGCCTACGTACTAGTAAATATATCGGCCATTACAAGAGCCAGGGTGTTGGAGTTCCCTTCCAATAGTAGCTGGAAAACGAGTGAAGGTTGGAGCCTTCAGTAGGTCGGTGCCTACATACTAGTAAACAGATCGGCTAGTACAAGAGCTAGGGGGTTGTACCTCCCTTCCAGTAGTAGCTAGAGAAGGAGAGAAGATTGTATCCTTCCGCAGCTGGGTACCTGTGTACTGGTATCAGTCTACGCCAGTACAAGATTGTATACAGGTTTTCTAATATTAAAAAGAAGATAGCAACAGGTGGTTTTTGTCTCGTATTGGGTTTCCACCTTATATCTTGGTGTTCATGTGTGTTTCTTCTATGTGATGGTCTATTCTATATTTACTGCACATGGTTACTGTTTATATGGTTAATGAAGTACTGATGCATTGATTAAAGATCGACATATGATGAATTAACTGAATCATAAGTTTGCTGGATATACAGTAGTTTCCTTAAACACAGTTGCATGTACACATGGGTTACCTTTATCGAAGTAGCGTATATAAAATCCAGTATGCAAAAGGAAAAATATTATTGACTTGTCTAATACTGATTCACCCCCCCCCCCCCCGCTCAGTATTATTTCCAACAATTAGAATTAGAGCAGGTCCTTTGGTAGAAGCTTGATCGCTTGAAGGAAATCCATAGAAACAATGGGAAAGAAGTCAAAGAAGAACACAACTCAAGGGAATAATGACTACAAGAGAGACAATTGGCCAATAGATGGAAGCAAGGATTTAGATTCCAAATCACCTCAAGACGAACAAGCAAATGAAGAATCAAATAAAATCATAGATCAACAAGATCTATTTAAGAAAAGGGAGTGTGCCCTCAAAGAAGAAGTTACCAAATTAAAAGCTCAGCTGGAGTGTGCCTTCATAGTACGTCAAATGCTGCAGGATGAAGTGATATCATTAAAAAATAAGCAAAATGTAGAACTACCTCAAGCAGATAAAGAATAAGAAAATGAGATTCTCAAACTAAGGCAACAAGTGGAAGAAGGAAGAAAAACTGAAGAAATCCCGAGGAAGCAATATATAGAAAAGGAAGAACAACATCAAGTTGAGGTAACTTAAAAGGTAAATTAGAAGAAAAGGATAAAGTGTTATAATTTCAAGACAATACTAAGATTTTGGATGATATTCTTAGTGGTCAAATATCTCCTGCTATCAAAACTGGTCTTAGTTTTTATAAATTTGTTGAAGGTGAATCTAGCTCGCAACGTGAGGAAAGAAACTCTAATGCAAAATCTAAAATTCTCAACAAGGAGATGAAAGGTCAACCCCATCAACAACCAAGGAAAGAAATCCTTCAAAGAAAATCTTTTACTCCAAACTATGGAAGTGATAGTCAGTTATTTTCTCAGATCAATAATGTTGAGTGTTATGTATGTTGTAATCTTGGACGTGCTACAGCAAGATGCATAAGTAAAATGGTATGAGGCCGTCACACAAAAATATCATTAGCTTCCACGTATTTTAAGGGATATTGTTTTTCTTGCAATATGTTTGGTCACAAAGCCATTGACTGCTATAGAAGGAATATGACACATGTAAGATGTTATGCATGTAACAATCTTGGACATATAGCAAAGGAATAGAGGAGAAGATTTTCGGCACCATTCCAAAAGGAGGAAACATCATCACATTCAAAGATATGGAAGAAGAAGGAAGTACAATTAGAAAAATGTCGCATGGCACAGTGTATAGACATGACAGACTCGGGAGAAGCTGAAAGTATGAAACTTCAATGTTCTAAATCTCATACGCAAGTTTCATGAAGACAGGTCACGTATATATGCGAGTTCGAAGCTGTACAGCCACGTATATGTTAGTTTGAGGAAAAGAAATGGGACAGACTCAGGAAAAAGGGTCTGATATGGTTCAGTGACTTATCAACTCTGTTTGATGATGGTATGTGTTGGTTAGCATAGGTTCAAGGGGAGCATATGCTTCTAGTAATGCATTGTTGGCATTATCTTAGAAGATCTTGATATAGATCCACATAGTTGTTTTGAATCAGGTGACTCCTTTGGATGACAAAAATATACAAGTTGTTGATCTAGATACTGCTAATGGTGTAGATAATATGGTGTATGACGGTTGTTGATGGCTATCATTATCTTTTTTAAATCGGTTTTCCTTGTTATAAATGTCATGTATATCATTTGATGTAAAGGTCTTGAAAAGACCTATTGTGTAACCCCACTACGAATGGGAAGGATGATGTAATAATATCTATTTTTAGTCATGTATAAACATTTAATGCATCCCCACTTGGTTGGGAGATTGATGTATGTATGAGTCATTGGTGATAGCAAGGTCATACTCAATTAGTTGAGTTGTAGAGTCATGTTATTCTTTTGGAAAATATTTCTAAAAACTTCGCATGTGCTCAGGTGGAGCATGGATGGTTTGGTGCATCTAAGGATGTACAAAGGGGGAGCCCAATTAGAGATTTTAGCATGTACTCAGGGAAACATGGACAACATAATTTATATCAAAGGGAGAGAATATCTTGGTCCACCCTTTGCCCTTGATGTCAAACGGGGAGAGTGAGTTGGTGTGGTTGTTTCCATTAAGTACAAAGGGGGAGATTGTTGGCATTATGATACAGGTGTTGCCCTTGATGGAAACTCACTCAGATGACAGTTCTCAGTGCAGTAGCAAAGAATTACAGATCATACTATAGAGAATGAAGAAAGTGAGGTATACGTAGGTTCACCTTGACATAGAATCATATACACACTGGTTAATAGACCAAAAGGAGTGTATAACATACACACACACTTTCAGAGAATGAAAAGCACATATGTCTTGGAAAACTAAGTTTTGGTCCAAGGTATTTGGTCCATAGTATTTTGATCCATGGTATTTGGTTCGAGGTATTGACCCCAGGTATTATGTCCAAGGTATTGGTCCTAAGTGGTTTTGGTCCATGGTATTGAAAGGCCTAAAACTATATAAGTAGGAGAAGATCATTAGGCCAAGGTGTGTAAGTGGAGAAAGTATTGAATATCTAATGAAGTGTGAGATCCAGTCTGTATATTCTGGGTTTTTGATGACTTGCTTGATCTGAACCAAGGATGCAACTATGTGGATGATGATGGATGATTGATAGGGATATTAAGGCTTGGAATGTATCATCATTATGTCATTTCATCATGGATATACTAGATCTGAATTACTGACACATATTTTATTCTATAAATGTTATGATCTGGGTATGACTGATGTCTGGTATAGCTGCAAAGTTATGAGTAAATATTTGCAGATCTGTATGCAAGTTCTCTTTGGTAAAAGCGCGTATACACGTTGCTTCAGCTCATCAGAGTAGCGTATACATTATGAATTATGATATATGAATGCAAATGGTTCTAGTGGTTGTTGCAGAGTTTTGGGTTCTACTCTGTGTTCTGGTGATAGGTCTTTAGTGATTCAGTAATGGGTGATTTAGATATTGATGATTGAGTATTTTAATGATTGGTTAATGCAATGGTTGTATTGTAGTGGTGATTGATTTTGAGCTTCAATGTTGTTGATGGGTCTAGTATGAAAATTGGATGAAATGTGGTCTTCAAATTATGTTGTTGTGTTCCAAGAGTATCCAGTCTGAAAATTTATGAAACATGGTCCCTAGAGGAAGGGAGAAGATCGTAGCCTTCTGTAGGGTGGCACCTATGTACTGGTAAACATATCGGCCAATACAAGAGCTAGGGGGTTGAAGCTCCCTTCCAATAGCAACTGGAAAATGAGTGAAGGTTGGAGCCTTTAGTAGGTCGGTGCCTATGTACTAGTAAACAAATCAGCTAGTACAAGAGCTAGGGGGTTCTATCTCCCTTCCAGTAGTAGCTAGAGAACGAGAGAAGGTTGTAGCCTTCTATAGGTGGGTGCTTGCTTATTGCTACGAGTCTGTGCCAGTACAAGATTGTAAATAGGTTTTCTAATATTAAAAAGCAGATAGCAGCATGTGGTTTTTGTCCTGCATTTGGTTTCCACCTTATATCTTGGTGTTCATGTGTGTTTCTTATGTGTGATGGTCTATTCTATTTTTACTACACCTGGTTACTATTTATATGGTTAATGAAGTAGTGATACACTAATTAAAGATCAACATATGATGAATTAACTAAATCATAAGTTTGTTGGATATACGCTAGTTTCCTTAAACACGGTTGCATGTACACGTGGATTACCTTTATCGAAGTAGTGTATATAAAATCGAGTATGCAAAAGGAAAAAGATTATTGACTTGACTAATATTGATTCACCCCCCCCCCCTCTCAGTATTATTTCCAACACTTCAAGGTCCCTTTCCACTTGAGGATAACTTAATCCCAAACTCAGTGTTTTCTAGAGGAAGCAATTGTAAGTAAAATGTTTCTTATATTAGGATAGGTTATTTTACATTTGGTATGAGGGAGATATCTAATACTTTCAATTCTTAATATGGATTTTATGACTAACATTTAAAAAACTTATTATTAAGTATATATATGCGTGAGAGAATGGAGTTGGGTTGCACTTTTTGGAAAGAAAGGGTGTGTTTAGGTGGAAAAAAAGATGGCTCAATCGAGCAATTTGAGTAGTTGATCAAGCCATTTTGAATTTCTTAATAAAGCTCCTCGAGAGCTAAAAAAATAGCTCGATCGAGGGTTAAAAACAAACCCTTGATCAAGCTTTACAGATCGGTCAATCAATTTTTTCTTATTAAATTGCATGCTCGCGATTTGCACACACCATTTCCATAGATCTTGAAATAATTTAGAGCTTGATTGAGAATCTGAATAGCTTGACTAAAAGTATTGGAGCTCAATCAAGAAATTGGAGCGTGGAGCATTCCAACTAATCTCGTCAACAACACCACTAAAATCCTAGAGGCTCAAATGAAGGTAGGTATTCTATCCTTTCTATCTTTTTTGGTTTTGTGGTTTTCTAATTTGTTTTTACATGTTTCTTTGATGGTTTTATGTTGTTTTCATGGCTTTTGTATGGTAAGTATTTTTTTTCCAAAATTAAACAAATTGATTTGAAAAAAAATACTTACCATACAAAAGCCATGAAAACAACATAAAACCATCAAAGAAACATGTAAAAACAAATTAGAAAACCACAAAACCAATGTAGAAAGCCATAAAAAAGCCATAAAAAAATGCTTCAAAAAAACTTAAGAACCACAAAGCCAACCTAGAAAACAAAAAAAAGCCATAGAAAAACTCTTCAAAACAACTTTAAAAACCACAAAAAAACAACCTAGAAAATGCTTTGAAACCACCAAAAACACTATAATTTTGGATTTAATTTTTTTTCTTACTTGCAATGGTAATATGTTTTGTTTATTAAATGCATATTTTCTGATTTTTAATGGTAAAAGCATTATTTTCTAATTATTTTAGGTTATAAAGTTTTTTCGAATTTTGTGAAATAAATTTTCAAAAAAATAATATTTTGTTATTTAAAATGTGTTTTAATTTTTTAACAAATTTAATCGAAAATATACCCCAAAAAACTCCAAAAACAAAAACAATGAAACTATAACCAATAAATATGTAAATTAGAAGCATGAGATTAACATGATCAATACAGTTACTCATGATGAACCTCTATTTATCAAATAAGAAATTTTATTTTATTTTATTATTTTAAATTTAAATTAACTAAATATTTTAAATATTTATTTAATAATAATATAATACAATTAGCTTTAAATATAAAATATAAAATTTAAATTTCAAAAAGAAAAATATATATATATATATATATATATATCCATATATATATATATATATATCTATATAATATATATATAACACATAACATAGTTCTATAACTATTTAGTTCATAACATAACGTTATTTAATTTAATTATATATATACAGTTTGGGCTTCGATTATACCCTAAAACTTCTTTTACTTGGCTAAGAGCGCGTCTTCTTCGAAAGTAAGGAAACAGGTTAATGGCCCAAGACCCAAAGGCATCTAGCATGAGTGAAAGTCTGTCCCCTTACGGACCACCAAAGGGTTATTTTAAGTGGTGTGGTTTTCCTTGGTTAATGGTGATGAGTCAGCCTGCATCCATAGTTAGTAGCCAGAGATGGTTGTCCTCACTACTGGTTTAACAACTGAGTTATGATAGGTTTTCCTACCTATTAAAAAAGAAAAACTATAACTATAGTTCATAACTATATAATTATAAATATAGTTATTTAACATAACATAAAACTATTTAACTAACACACACACACACACATACACATCATTTAGCATATAACCATATATGATTACATCGAAGTGTTTTCTTTGCGGGTTTGGGCTCAGAAAACACTATTCAACCAAATCCAGGGGTTTGAGTCATCCTTCGACGAATCCTTTTCTAGCACGTGGGTCTCCTATATCACACGTCTCAATTAAAACTATTTTCAGGGTTCGATCCCTACTTGTTACACAACCTAAAATAAAAGGAAGTAATAATGATAAAAACAAAGGGAAGTGAATTTTCCTGTGTGATGCACTATGGAGAGCCTAGAGTCACCATGTGATCCAAATAGACATGGGGAAGATGATAATTGAGAGTTTTCCAAGAGTTGAAGGCATCAGTCAGGCAGGTCTAGGAGGTGGAGCAATCCAGATGATTCTGAGGAGTTGCAGTCAAGAACTAGGGGGAAGAGTGGTTCAAAGGAGGGAAGTGATAAAAAGAAATCATCCAGTAAAGGTAAGGCAGAAGTGACAACAATGATGACTATGATGATAAGGGTGTCCTTGGCCCTAGGTCTATTTAGGAATATAAGGAAGCATATGATTATGTGAAAATGGATAGAATTACAAACAAGCGAGATAAAATGGACCAAAAATCCAGTAGTAGTTACCAGGATTCCATGGTAGTTGCTGGTAGGAAAGGAAAGGAATGTTGGAAATAATACTGAGATGGGGGGGTGAATTAGTATTATCAGATCAATAATTTTATTTCCAAAACTGATTTATATACGCTACTTCTGTGAAGTGAACTAACGTGTACATGCAACTGTGGTAAGAGACACCAACATATACCCATAGAACTTGTGATTTAGACAATTTATCATGTGTTGATCTTTAACCAGTGCATCAGTAACTTATTAAACAATGCAGTAAAATAGAATAGAGCATCACACATAAGCAACACAAATCAACACCAAGATTTAATGTGGAAACCCAATGTGGGTGAAAACAACCTACTGTTGTCGTCTCTGTCTTATTTTAATAATAAGAAAATATGTTTACAATCTTGTACTAGTGTAGACTCATACCAGTATGCAAGCATCCACCTGTAGAAGACTACAACCTTCTCTTGTTTTCCAGCTTCTACTAGAAGGAAGCTACAACCCCCTAGCTCTTGTACAAGCCAATGAGTTTACTAATACATAGGCACCAACCTACAGAAGGCCACGACCTTCTTTCTTCTTCTAGGGACCATGTTTCATAAATTTTCAGACTCGATGTTCCTGGTACACAACAATACATGTGAAGGCCTCGTTTCATCAAATTTTCATGTTGGACCCATCAGAATCTTTGAAACTTAGTCAATCTAAACAATCATATCGCTAACACAAAAACACATTGTTGAACCTAGAAACCTGCATCATCAGTCAGAACCAGCTATAACCTCAAAAATCATGCATCAGAATCTACACGCTACTTTACTTAACCCAACCCGCGTGTATACGTTAATTCCAGTAATCAAACCTGCGTATACCTTCAAAATTACTGAAACATTAAACTTCTAAATTAAGTCTATACCAACCAGCAATATACTGACCATCTATTGTTTATATACATAGCTTTACAAAGATAGCAACAGAGATCATCCTTCTCACTTATACAATCAATCAATCAGATATCAATCTCCTTATTCATTTAGTTTTACATTCAAATCTAAGAAGACTTCATTGATAGACAACAGTAAAGTAGTAGCATTGATCTGATAGATTAGTCATCCTTGAACATCAAGATTTTCTTTTGCATACGCTACTTGGAAGTTCCGATCTAGTGTGTATACACACCTTCACTAAAGTGAACCAACATATAGATCTACAAATACTTACTTCATAAATTTATTGCACTTCTGAACTTCAGACAAACCCATATCACGGTATTTAAAGAATAAAACAGGTGTACATAATCAAATATAGCCCAATATCAGATCATAATAAGGCATTTCAGGTCTCATGATCCTGATCCAATATTGAGTTCAAGGTGCACAAATTATTTCACATCAAATCACAAACATAGTCCCTGCAACATAAAATATACTTTAGATAGAAGTATTCCTTAGAAACCCATACACTTGCACATTTTCTTTTACTTCAAAAGATATTCATTCCTTGTGTATTTAGCGCTTTGATATTCTCCTCATTATATACTTAGATCTTTTATCAATACCTTGGACCAAAACCAGTTAGGACCAATACCTTGGACCAAATACCTAAGGTTGATACCATGGATCAAATACCTAGGGTCAATGCCACGGACCAAATATCTCGGACCAAAACCTTGGTTTTCCAACATGTACGCACTTTTCTCCCTGTGGGAGTGTCTGTATACATACATGATATTTTTTTTCTGTGGACCAACATGTATATATTGTTTTGACTAAGTGGACCTAATTATACTCTTAAATTGCTTTTCGTCAGCCTTTTACTTTACCTTCTTTACTATGATTAGTAGACCTTAGTTCCATCTTCCTGTTCTTTTGTACCAGTACCCTGTTACATCTAAATATACCTGTTGCATTGTGAGTTACCTTCTACGAGAACTAGATTGACTTGTGAGTGAGTTTCCATCAAGGACAACACTTATATCATAATTCCAACAATCTCCCCCTTTGGACTTGATGGCAACCATGATGGTGTTGATTACTACAAGTTGTAGAAATCATGCAACACCAAAATACTAACACCAAAATACTTTCCCCCTTTGACATCAAGGGCAAAGTGTGGACCAAGCAACCTTCCTCCTTGGATATACATTATGTTGTTTATGCTCCCCCTGAGTACATGTCGTGTCTACAGAGATATGATTCAAAAGAATTACATGACTCTATAACTGAACTAAGTGAGTATGACCTCCTTCTGACGAATGACTCATACATACATCAATCACTCAACCAAGTGGGGATACACCACATTTTACTCATCCACCCAACCAAGTGGGTATATACCAATTTTTTACACATGAAAGGAATACAAGAAATATTACATCATCCATCACATGCAAAGTGGGGATACAAGCTACATCATTTGTCCAATAGGACTCATTCAAATATATGAGAAGTCATATCGCACCCTAGACCTTTACATGACTTAAACAACAAATGGTAAAAATATCTGAAGTCATAGATGGACTCAGTAACCATAATGACAATAATGCAGAATGTGTGTGAAGGCTAATGCTCCCCCTGAAACTGTGGTACCTATGCATTGTCAACAAGTCATTCATTAAGGAATCTTCATTAGTTAGATAAAAATCAATGAAGAAAGTGTATTGTCAGATTGTAATCATCAACATCACACAAATCACCCATAGCAAAGTCTAACCCACTGTTTTTCTGTGAGAAAAATATATAAGCTCCTTCAACCACTGAAACCCTCATGTATACATGACTATACTTCATGAAACCTGCACACAATAACTTTCTTCTAAAAAATTGGATTTAATAGCAGGATGATGCAACAACTACTCCCAACTTTTGTTTGTGATATTGAAATGTTTCTCTGGGTAGTGGTTTAGTGAATATATCAGCAACATGTTCTTTGAAGGGAACATACTCCAATTTGACCTTTTGTTCAAGCACTTGTTCTCATAGAAAATGGTACTTGATGGGTATGTGCTTGGTCTTGGAGTGCATGATAGGATTTTTTGAAATACTGATGGCACTTGTATTATCACATAGAATGGAGATGGGTGGAGTACATGTGATCTAAATATCTTGCAAATTTTGCATCATCCAAAGTAGTTATGTGCAGCAAGATGTAGCAGTCACATATTCTGCTTTAGTTGTAGATAAGGCAATCGAACTTTGTTTCTCTAACCAAGAACCCATATAGAATTCACCACCACTAGTGCTCTTTCCATCATCAACACTTCTTTCCCAATCTACATCTATATACACATGAAGAGTAATGTCTGTATCTTTAGGATACCATAGTCCAATGTCCTGAGTTCCTTGAATATATTTGAAAAAAAAATTGATTGCCTGGAGATGTGATTCCTTTGGACTTGCTTGGAACCTTCCAACGATTCCTACTGCATGCATGATGTCAGGGCTGGTACCTGTTAGATAAAGAAAACTTCCAATCACATATCTACAAGTTGGTTGTTTTACTGCTGGTGATTCATCATTATAGTTGAGACTGCATCCTGTTACCATTGGAGTACATACTAGTTTAGAATCTTCCATTCCGTACTTCTTCAAGATATGCTTGAGATATTTGGTTTGTGAAAGAAAGATACCTTCTTTTGTTTTCTTAACTTTTAGACCAAGAAAATAAGTAAGTTCACCAAGTAAGGACATTTCAAATTCTTACTGCATTACTGAAGCAAAAGTTTGACTCATGGATTCTTCATTGCTAACAAAAATGATATCATCAACATAAACTACAATAATTAGAAATTTATCAATCTCAATCTTTGTGTATAAATTGCTATCTGAATAAGACTTTGTAAAGCCTTGTTGTTGTAGATATTTGTCAAGGAAATAATACCAAGCCCTTGGAGCCTATTTCAGATCGTAGAGAGCCTTTTTAAGCTTGCATACGAATTTTGCATCATTTCCAAAAATGAATCCTTCTGGTTGTTCAATATAAACTTCTTCTTCTAAATCTCAATTAAGGAAGGCTAATTTTACATCCATTTGATATACTTTGAATTTCTGAAAACTAGAAAGTGCAAGAAACATCCTTATGGCTTCAAGTCTGGCAACAGGTGCAAAATTTCTTCAAAATCTATACCTTCTTGTTGAGCATGTCCTTTACAAACAAGTTTGGCCTTATTTCTAATAACTTCTCCATTTTCATTACGCTTGTTCTTAAATATCCATTTTGTTCATATAATATTTTTATCATGAGGTCTAGGAACTAATTCCCAAGTATCATTATTTTCAATTTGCTCAAGTTCTTCATCCATGGCCTTGACCCAACATTAATATTTGCATGCTTCATGTACATTTTAAGGTTTTGTGGAGGATAGTAATAAGAGATAACTTGAGGTCCCTATAAGAGTTCTTCTTGTCTGTACTCCAGACCCTTTTTCTCCTAGAATTTGAGATTCTGGATGATTCTTCTGAACATACCTAGATGGAGTCTTTGCCCTGTTTGTTGTATCTTCTTCTAGTGCTTCATTGGTTTCTTCCTCAATATCATTTTGATTTGATCCAAGAAAGCATTCCCCATATTCCTCATTGTCATGTTCCTCTATTGAATTCATCTGTTCCAGATTTCTGCATGCTTCATCAACTACAATATCAATGCTTCCAACAATTTTCCAAAGTATTTTATTATAACATTTGTATCCTTTACTTCTGGAAGAATAGCCAAGAAGAATGGCTTCATCTACTCTAGGTTAAAACTTTCCAAGTTTTTTATCAGTCCTTTTAATAAAATATTTTCTTCTAAAAACTCTAAATTGTTTTAAAGTAGGAGGCTTACCATACCAAAGTTAATGTGGAGTTTTATTTCTATTTACCTGGACATTTACTTTGTTGAGAATAATCATGGAAACAAATGCAGCTTCACCCTAGAAGGTAACAGGAGTTCCAGATTGATCTAGCATAGCTCGAGCCATTTGTTGAACTGTTATGTTCATCATTTCTACCACGCCATTTTGTTGAGGAGTTCTTATGGTGGAGAATTGTCTTTTTATTCCATGTTGTTCACAAAAGTCAAAGAATTCATCTGATATGAATTCTCTCCTTCGATCGGATCTTAGACATTTGATTTTTCGATCTAATTCATTTTCAGCTAAAGCTTTGAAGGCTTTAAAATTTTCAAATGCTTCATCTTTATGCTTTGGAAGACCTATCCAACACATTCTAGAAAAATTAGCAATAAACAAAATAAAGTATTCTTCTCCACAAGCTGACTTTTTCCTTATTGGTCCACATAAATCAGTATGGATGAGTTCAAGAGGCTTACTTGTTGACCCTTCCTTTTCAATGAAGTGAGCTCTGGTTTGCTTACCGATTTGACATGGTTTACATATGGTATTTTCTAGGATGCTGATATCTGGAAGATCATGAATTGCCTTGAACCTACAGGCTTTTCTTATTTGACAAAATCTTAGATGTCCCAATCTTCTATGCCACAGCTAGTTTTCATCTGCTTTGCTTAGATAGCATTGTTATTTTTCTCCTTTGAGTATGTATAAATTGTTTGGAGTTATTGTACCTTTGATCACTATATTTCCTATAATCTCATGAACAACACATCCATTTGATCGAAACACTGCTTCATTTCCTTGATCACACATTTGACTAACACTCAACAGGTTATGCTTTAAACCATCTACATACATGACATTTCCAGCTTTAACCTTTTATTTCAAGAAAATAGAACCTTTACCTTTAATTATAGCTGGAGTGTCATTTCCAAATGAGCTATTACTTTCCTTTTCTAAAGCATTATATGAATGAAGTTTCTCTTTATCACCTGTCATGTGTTTGGAGCATCCACTATCGATGTACCATTGATTTTATTGTCCTTCTATATACAAAGCCATGCCACATCTTTTTGATTGAGATTCCTTCCTTCTCCATACCTTGGGATTAAATGGAATTTTCTCCTTTTGATGTGTTGGCCAAAATTTTCTACTGCATTTAGATTCTTCATGACCAAAGTTGTTACAAATCAAGAATTCTTTTTAATTTTCAATAGGAAAAGAGTTATTATAGGGATGTTTCTTGATTCCTGTTACACTCCTTTGATTTCGTGCTTCTCTAGTCATGATGGTTTTATAAGCAACACATTGAGTAGCCTTGTTCCCAGAGTTACGACATGAAAAACATTGCCCATTAAAGAATTTTTTACAACCATCGAATCTTTTCACATTGTTTACCTATTGGTTGTGACTTCTATTTATATTCATCCTTGGAGTAAATTGAGTATGATTTACCTGATGATTCGTTCTAGCCTTTGCTGACAATTGGCATACTCTTCACTAGTCTTAGCTGCATCAAGATAGCTTCTGGTGGATGTTGATGACTTCTGTGATTGAGATGATTCATTAGTATATCCAAGACCTATTTTTATCTCAGGGGAATGCTAAACTTTGATAATTTCATTTAAAGTTTTTGATCCTTTAGAAAATTTGCGATTGAGAGACCTTTTCTTCTCAAGATCTTTTCTTATACCAACAATCTCACATTCTAGATTTTTATTGTGTTTTACTCTTTCAACAAGTTGGTGTGTCAAAGTATCTATTATCATATTCTTTTCTTCTAAACAGATTTTTAGTTTAGTGATTTCTTCAAGAATGTCTTCCTCTTCTAATGCATCCAAAAAGTCATCATTGTCATAAGCCATGAGAAGTCTATAATCTTGTTCAGTTTCATCTTCATCACTTTTAGATAAGCCATCCCTATCTTCATGCATATACTAACTCCTTCTATTCACAACCTGCTTTCTATTTCTTTTTGCATATTCCTTCCCTTTTTCATATTTATCTTTATGAGGACATTTGGCAGCATAGTGACCAACTCTACCACAAGCAAAGCATTTGAGAGGTAGCTTAACTTTGAATCTTCCAGAACCCCGTTGAAGGTTCTTGATAAAATTTACCTCATCTTCTTATTTTGAAATGTGTCTTGATTCATGGTGCTCTCCCTTTTATTTTCCTTTTGCTAATGCTTTAAATGCAGTTTCTCTCATATCTGATTAATCTCCTTTTCTCATTTCAAAGTCAGTTAGGATTCCATGAAGTTGAGTTACAACGATAGTCTAAGGAACCTATTTTTCTTCTATGGCGGACACTTTTGACTCAAATTTAGACGACAAGGATCTCAAAATTTTCTCAACTAAAGTATCTTCCTTTATCTCTTCACCCAGATTCTTCATACAATTAACAATTTCATCTATGTGTAAAAAGTAACTAGCAATACTCTCATCACTATGCATATTAAGAGTTTCATACTGAATTTTGAGAGTTTGAAGCTTAGCACATTTTACCTGAGAGTCTCCTTCATAGCTCTGAATGATTTTTTCCCATATCTCTTTGGTTGTCTTAAGCTACATGACTTTGACAAATTCGGATTCTGACAAGCTTCCCAATAATGTGTTCACTACTTTGGCATTGGTTTCATATAACTTCTTACCTACAGAGCCTGTAGGAATTTCTGTTGGGAATTGATATCCTCCTTCTACAATTTCCTAAATATCTACACCAAGAAATTATATATAGGCTTTGGTTCTTATTTTCCAATATACTATGTTGCTCCCATTGAAGATTGGTGGTCTGATGGATCCCATGCCTTTTTGATTATTCATCTTGAAAGATCTCCCTTCAAGCGATCAATCTTCTTCTGAAGGACCTGCTTTGATACCAATTATTGGAAATAATACTAAGGGGGGGGGGGGGGAGTGAATAAACTATTATCAGATCAATAATTTTATTTCCAAAAATGATTTATATATGCTACTTCTATGAAGTGAACTAGTGTGTACACATAACTATGATAAGTGAAACCAACGTATACCCAAAGAACTTGTGATTTAGACAATATCATGTGTTGATTTTTAACCAGTGCATCAATAACTTATTAAACAATGCAATAATACAAAATAAAGCATCATGCATAAGAAACACACATGAACACAAAGATTTAAGGTCGAAATCCAATGTGGGTTACAACCACCTGTTGTTGTCATCTCTGTCTTATTTTAATAATAAGAAAATCTGTTTACAATATTTTATTGGTATAGACTCATAACAGTACATAGGCACCCACCTGCAGAAGGCTACAACCTTCTCTCATTTTCTAGCTTCTACTGGAAGGGAGCTACAACCCCTAGCTCTTGTACTAGCCAATGAGTTTACTAATACGTAGGCACTGGCCTACAAAAGGCTACGACCTTATTTCTTCTTCAAGGGACTATGTTTCATAAATTTTTAGACTGGATGCTCCTGGTACACAACAATTCATGTGAAGGCCTCGTTTCATCAAAATTTCATACTGGACCTATCAGAAACTTTAAAACTTAAACTTCATTAACCAACATTCAATTAATTTGAACAATCATATCACTAACATTAGAACACTTTGTTGAACCCAATAACCTACATCATCAGTCAGAACTAGTTGTAACCTCAAAAACCATGCATCAAAATGTACACACT
This sequence comes from Pinus taeda, assembly GCA_000404065.3. NCBI lineage: Eukaryota > Viridiplantae > Streptophyta > Pinopsida > Pinales > Pinaceae > Pinus > Pinus taeda. Next base: position 15,397 of record APFE030837784.1, on the reverse strand, counting down.
AATTTACTTAACCCAACTTGTGTGTATATGTTACTTCCAGTAATCAAACCTGTGTATACCTTCAAAATTATTGAAACATTAAACTTCTAAATTAAGTCTATACCAAACAAAAATATATTGACCATCTACTGTTTATTTACAGAGCTTTACACAGGCATCATCAGAGATCACCCTCCTCACTTATATAATCAATCAATCAGATATCAAACTCCTTATTCATTCAGTTTTACATTCAGATCTAAGAAGACTTCAATGGTAGACAACAGTAAAGTAGTAGCATTGATCTGATAAATCAGTGATCCTTGAACATCAAGATTTTCTTTTGCATACGCTACTTAGAAGTGTCGATCTAGTGTGTATACACACCTTCACCAAATTGAACCAGCATATAGATCTACAAATACTTACTTCATAACTTTGTTGCACTTACCTACTTTAGACAAACCTAGATAATGATATTTAAAAAATAAAATAGGTGTACATAATCAGATCTAGCCCAATATCAGATCATAATAAGCCATTTAAGGTCTCATGTTCCTCATCCAATATTGAATTCAAGGTGCACAAAGTATTTCAGATCAAATCACAAACATAGCCCCTGCAACATAAAATATACTTCAGATAGAAGTATTGCTTAGAAACCCATACATTTGCACATTTTCTTTTACTTCAAAATATATTGATTCCTTGTATATTTAGCCCTTTGATCTTCTCCTCCTTATATACATATATTTTATCAATACATTGGAAAAAAACTAGTTAGGACCAATAGCTTGGACCAAACACCTCGTACCAAAACCATGGTTTTCCCACATGTACATGCTTTTCTTCCTGTGGGAGTGTGTGTATACGTATACTCTCTTTCTTTTCTATGGACCAGCGTCTATATGTTGTTTTGACTATGTGGACCTATGTATACTTCTTAAATTACTTTTCATTGGTGTTTTCCTTTACCTTCTTTATTCTGATCAATAGACCTTAGTTTCGTCTTCTTGTTCTTCAATACCACTGCCATGTTACCTCTGAGTATACTTGTTGTACTGTGAGTTGCCTTTTACCAGAACAAAATTGACATGTGAGTGATTTGCCATCAAGGACAACACTTGTATCATAATGCCAACAAGGAAGAGAGTGTTGGAGCCAAATAATCAAGTCTTTTGGAGGAAGATGAAATATCTAGATGATGAGGTGGTAGCTATTTTTTTTCTTATCATGATATAAACCAGTAAAGAAAGGGAACATGCAGGGAAGCAAAATAAAAATCCATGGTGAAAGTATCTAGTTACGAAACATCTCAAAGAAAGAGTTAAGGGAAAGGGGATTTCTATAGGGAAAATGACCCTAAAATCACACTCGAAAGAGAGCTCATTCGACAAGGTTCTGATGATGCATGATATGCAAAGAGGAAAGAAAGTTCCAAAGAGAAAGGTGAAGGAGGGAGAGGCAATAAACATGAAAAATGAAGACTATTAAGGTAAAAGTAGGAGATGGGATGAAGCTGATTGCTTGCAGTGTACCCCAAATCTGCATAATGAAGACATAGATGCAAATAAATGAAAAATAGGTTGAAACAAGTTGGTGGAATTAATTTTAAACAGGAAAAGAAATTGGAATAATTTTAAAGCTAAATATGGTGAGAACTACAATTTTGTGAATAATCATGATTATCCATCTTTTTCCTCACTGTTGAGCTCACTTATCGTGACCTAGTTAAAGGGGGTCATGATATTCTTGAAGGCCCTTATGTTTCGTCATCTCTAGAGAAATTGTTGTTGCATAATAGGAATTCTTATGAAATGTAAGCAAGGAGGCTACGATCAAAGAGTTTTATTTCATTTTAAATTGAAGCATGGATGCATAGAAGAGATAAGTAAGGTTTACATATGGTCATTGAACCAATATACTTGCAACAAGATGTTAAACACCGGGATATTTCTATTGTCAAATCTGAGTTGCACAGACTATTTTGAGAAGATAGTCCCATGTTAGGTGTCAAGTTTGATCCCCTTCCTCTTGATTATTTTTGCCATAGGTGGTTCCTATATATTCCTCTCCATGATCTAAGTTAAATAGTTGATGATATCCCTGGAAAATACATTGAATTTCATTGGTAAAAGGTTATGTCTGCCTAGCATAAGCATTTGAAACTATTTATATGATTTATGTTGAAATTTTTCTCCCCATTCGTACTTGTTTAAATCATTATGTAAACAAGGATGAGGATAAATATACTTGTTTCCTCTACACGGCATGTGCTTATAGAATTGTTTGGAAAGTTATTAGATTACTTGTGTAGGATCATCTGTTTATCAGAGTGAGCTTATTTTCACCTTACGCGTCAAGTTTGTATTGATTGACATAAATTGTAATATTCTTTCCATGGAAGATGTTGTCTCTATTTACTTTTTATATTTGTTGTCTATATAAAAAAATATAGTTCATCGCTTTATGACATGTCTACATATTTATTTTAATCAAGGGACAGAGCCTATGGCATCAGTTCTTTGTTGGTCTTTGTAAAGGTTCGTAGATGCTAGTTAGTGCCAACAAATCTCTCAATATGTGTGTGTGTCTAAAGTAAATATCCCTTGTTCTTTGTTTTTTTAGTTTTTATTGCAGAGATTGTTGGATCCAATTAAAAATTATGAGACTTATGAATTGGGGTTCCCTATTGTCATTTTTTTTTTGTAAGCGTGGTAGGACTACATCTTCATCATGTCCATATTATCACCCCGATAGGGGGGATAACACAAGGTTTGAACCCAAGGCTTTCGGTTCAGTAAGACTTCATTTCCATTGCCAATTGAGGTATCCAAAGCAGACTAGTTCCCTATTGTCTATTTTACTAGAATGCCATTAATAATTCACTATGATATTAATTATCTCAAAGTTATCATTTTATCTTAATGATTTCTTTTATGGTAGAAACGTTTATGTTTTGAGAGTGTCAATATGGGATAAGGAATCATAGAAAAAACTTAAAGAAAATTGCAGCTAATATTAACATGAATATAAAATGCATGGTGTGAATTTTAGCAATAAAATCACTTAAGAATTGAAAAAAAAAAATAATATCCTAGAATGCAGTCACGTGGATGGCATCTACCCATTTTTTCTTATAGGGATTTCTTATTGAGATGGTTTTTCCTAATCAAAAGAAATAGATACCAAACTTCATCTAATTTTTTTATTGTTCTCTTCAATCATACTAATTAAAAAGATGATACTTAATTTAAATTTTGGACTCTTTGGATGAGTTTCAATATGCGGGTGGAAAAAATATTATCGTTATAACTTGTCAAGAATGGATAAGACAGTGACTACTATGTAGACCTTCTAGAAATGTTAGACTCCAAGACAGTTACCACTAGAGATCGATCAATTGTATTTGTATTGATCCTCTTTGTATCATAAGTTGCAATTGAATTTTTTTATCAATCAAATTGTGGATATCATCAGCATTCCAAAGAAACTTTTATAAGTAAAAGTGTTTGCGGTCTGGAATCAATTTTAGAGAAAATAGTTGGTTGGAGATTTATGTTTTTTTTGTGCTTCAAGGCTTTGGATCATTTACACTCTTATGCAAGGTGGATAAAATGTGTTCAAAATTGACACTACCAAAGTTGAATTCTATGTCCTTATTGATAATTTCCTTTTACAGGTTTTTTAAAACAACTAAAAGCCCTGTTCCAGAGTGACTGAGGCCTGTAATCTATAATTCCAGGTATTCTGACTTGAATTTGTATAAAGGGTTGTAAGAAATATAAATATGGTTTTCCAAGATAGCGTGAATAGCTCTCCTAAAATATAAATTATGGGGAAAAGTTACAAATTTAGAGTAGGATAAGAATGGTTAGGCTTATAAAACATTCTACCAAAATATGGGGTAATGGGAACTCAAATCAAGTGCACATCCTGGGGATGCATTCCATTATTCAGAATACATCAAAGAATGTATGCCATCCCATATCACTTTGTAAAAAACATTTAATCACTAGAGAAAGATGATATTTTGTTTCGATAATGGGGATAGGGAGTGGAAGAAATCATATAGGCCATGTAACTAGTAATATATTCTCTAAAGAAATAGAAGGAATAGTTGTAATGACCCTATCCCAAATGTTAAGGGGCAACAATGGGAATACCATACTTTGGAACTGTCTATACCCTAAAATCTCTAGAAGATTTCCAGTTTTTCTTAACATTCTAAACTGTTTAAATAATTGGAACTTTTTAATATTATTATACAACTTATTATCCATAATAAATCTCAATACTACTGCTAACATATATTGATTTTTGGATCATGTTTACCAGTCAACAGTGAAGGAATACAGAGCATTCTTAGAAGCAATACATGTTAATGATGCTTTTGACATTATTGGCCGCGCGATTGACAACAACCATGCATTTGAAAATTGTAGCACATACCTCATAGGCTTTTGATGTTATCATTATTTCCTATGAGGTTTCCATTTACCATGTTCAATATTTTATTGGTGCCTTGCTTTAAATTTTAGAATTAAGAAAATTGAATACTGAGGAAATTAAATATTTTTATTAGGAAATGAAAATTAGTTTTTGGTTCCATTCAAATTCCTTTTGTAATAATTATATTTTATGCTAATAATTTTCTTAGAAAATTTTCTTCTTGTGTCTCAAAACACTGTTCTAGGATTTTAAATAATTTTAAATTTACATTCAAATTCCATGTACTATAATTGAATTCCCTAGGCATTATGATTTTAATAAAATAATCTCAATAATTATTTTGAAATTTTCTACTTGTTGCTCAAAACCACTAGAGCCTTTCAAACTTTGGAACGGAGTACCCTCTGAAAGCCTTATCAATCATGTTTCCAAATTTTTTGTGTTTACTCAGAACAATTTCAAGAATCCAATTGACAACCCTTCATAACCTTGGAATGAAGTACCCTTTGAAATCCTTTATGTTCATGTTTTCATAAAGTTGTTTCCATTTGTTCCTTGTTTTTTATTTCCATAAAGTTGGTGCTTTTTCCCCCTATTTGTCGCTAATGATACTTAGGAGCAAAAAAAAATCATCATCAGTCTCATATTGTTCAAGTGACACACAAAACCGAAAATCAAGTGAAATGGATAGATTTTTTACTTTCCCTATTTTCTCTTTCATTTTGGAAAGGTGATGGAGGCCAAAGGTTGTTAACCACTGGAATTCTATTGGAAAAACAAGACTTGATTTGAAAAATATGGTTGAATTTATTATTGGGGACTAAATATAATAATAAGAATAACTCCATTAAATTGAAAATTACACAAACATTCAAACAAAACCACATTGAAAAAGCATGTATTAACCACATTGTAAAAATATACATCAACACTTGAAGTATGATGTAATGAGGTACCAAATTTGAAATGTCTAATAGAAGACTTGGCCTTGCAGCAAATTGATTTTAATCAATAACAAAGAACACAAAAAAATACTTGAGTATTGGAGTTGGTTCTGGTGCAACGAGCTTATTGCTATCTAGATAAAGAAAAAAAACATCTTGATCTTCCAAATAACTCTTCTTTAAGAAACAATATTTACAATTGTAACTCTGTTTGACCTATTGCATATTTGCATAAGAAAATGTATATGATATAATAACTAAATGTAACATCACAATCCAATCAGACTCAATTTATGCCCTCCCAAAAAGAAACACATATTTTTAATAGCGAGACCCATAACTATGTCATTCAAAGCAAGCTAAGATTTCAACCTCTCCTCCCCACACATATTCTAGCCATGAAATTTCAAACAAAATTAAAAATAGTTGCAGAATGTTTTATAGGTTGAATAAAATTTGTTGGGGTTTTCATCAGCATAGAGTACAAGTCACATGATCAAATTGTATCCTCCACATAATATCTTTCATGAGTGTTAAAGATGAATTATTGCATCAATCAGTCTAAATGTTGTAAAGATATTCCTTCTTTCTCATTTCCATCATTGATCTCAAGGTCTAACTAGGATCGTCAATCTATAGACCTATTCAAGAAGTTTTCATGGCTTGCAAACAATTATATGGATGAGAAATTATACTACTTCTCTCATATCATACCTTTTTTTAGGTCGAATTTCATGTGATGAATTGGAAGTAATTATCTCATCTGAACTAGTTTTCTTCAAAGGATAATCAAGTTGATCATGTACCATTTCATCCCCTACATACTATGAGCTAGTGATTATCAAGGCTTAAATTTAACTCCATGTTTATCAGGCACCCACATCATAGATATGCAATAGCTTATGAGACCTTTAATTCTTTATAGATTGAATTTTTTTATGCTTTTAGACATAATACTCTTTCTAGATTAGGTCGTCACACATTGATTGGGTTAATTCGATGTCTCTCAGGACTCCTCCTTGGCATACAACATTTCCTTCCATCCTTATGGATTCTGGATTTATCACACAATACATTTGTTGAACACTACTTCGAGATTGCCACCTTTGTCATAGTGCCACTCTGACAGGTGCCAATGAGCTTCTATTGAAGGGTATCAAATTGATTCACATTGGTGTTTTGAAGGGATGTGAGGGGTTGTGATGGGGATGTGGATGGAGATATGGATGCTTCCCTTTGCAATCTCTTAACTTTAGTCCTTTTGACAGGTGGGATCTAAAGAGAAGGGGACTTATGCTTGTTGACATTGGAATCAGGCTTGCAACCCTTATGAATCGATTTTTTCTAATAGAAATGGATCATAAGGATTATGACCACTACACAAGGTTGAATACCATATTAAGGTAGAATTATTATAATGGTTATTTATGTTACTATGGAACTGTGGAATGTTTTATTCTTATCTTGAAGGTCACTTGCGAAGATCACCTAGGAGATCTAGGATCATCCCATGGTAGGTTAGTCAAGTCTCTTGACATTCAAGCTAGAGATGCAAAGTTTAAACCTTTAGAGTAGATTCCTATTTTAATTTGGAGTTGAAGTTCATAACTCCTTATAATGAGAAAAATGAGATTTTCTCACTCTTGAAGAATCTTCCAAACTAATTTGATAAAAGCATGAAATTTTTGCTCTAGAATTGAGGGTTAAACATTGTCTAATGAGGCCACAATGTTTCATGAATGGTGATTTTTTTGTCGGAATTCGAAAAATAAATATTCAAAAAATTCAACTATGGGAGTGTTTAAATAATTTTTTTGATGGAGGAAATGGTTTCACCACTATCAAAAATCCCTCGAGCACCCAAAATCTTGAAGCTTGATAGTTGTAACCCGATTTTTCTAGAATTTTTGTGATATTTTCCGAAAATCATGTCAAACTCTCTATTGTTTTGCATGCAAAATTGTGTCCAGTTTAGATAACCATTTGAGGTTATGGCTCTCCACAATTTAATAAGGTTTTTACCTATTTAATAAAAAAATCCTACCTGTAGACTTTAGCATTCTAAATTGATGCCAATTTTTAAGCTTGTGTAATGGATTAGAAATCTATCATGGTCATGGAAAAGTAGAATTTTTGCTGGCATGAGAAAAGTCTTCCATAATAATTCCATAAAAGCATGAAAAGTTTTGTTTGGATCTAGTTGAACTCCCATTTCATCTCTTGACTCTACAATGACAATGGCATAAATACTATGAAAAGTAAAAGGTTATTTATTATGTAGGACATGAAACTGTTGTTCGAATGAAATGTGACTACATTTTCATCTTTTAAGATTATAAGGTGAAGGCCATATGATGTGAAAATTCAAAGAATTATTTCTTGTGTAGCATGAGGAATGTGAAAATATTGCTTGCATCATGCTTAACTACTAGAACCCCAAAGTAGTGTCAACCAGACTAGCAAAATCTCTCATGAGAATCCATTATGTAGCTTAGGGACAAGTTATTGAGCTCTAGGATCTTGATGGAGATTGAGCTCTTCCCTTGATAGAAACCTAGGGTTGGCGTCACCATGTGGCTGAGAATAGATAGATAACTTGGTGTTGAACACCTCGGACAAGGTCTCCCAACACTTCGTACTCATGCATAGTTTGTGAGCAATGTTCTTGCCTCGTGGTGCTTGCATTGAATAGTTTAGAAGACCTTATTCACATACATTTAGGAGTTGACTTTGTTCATAGCGAGAAGATCTTCCCAAATATTTTATTCATTCAACGTACCTTTGCACCTTTAGGGGGAATTTCTAGCTATATAACTATATGTATAAGTTCATGTTTCAACAATTGAGTCATTGATAGATACATTAAATGCATCATGAAAATTGCATTTGGTCCACTGAATAAAAGCATTTTGACTCTTTTCTAATTTGCACCATCTTGTTTCATTATGTAATGTGGTGTACAAGAAACATTGTCTTCATGCGCTTGCACCTAGTACATGTCATATGTCAAATTCAAACATTATAAGAACTTAAACTCTATTTGAGTATTTGGTTGGCATGACATTTTATTAATTTTGTAAATAGGTTTATTTCAAATTTTTACATATATATTTACATATTTATGCCCTATGAATAAAATTGATTATTTAGAAATGGGGAAATATGTGAAGGTAGATTTGATCACTTATTTCGATCATGTTTACATGAAACTCAATACTTTGGTTGATAAATGATAAACAAGTGGACTCTAAAGTTTAGGACTTCAAACTAGATTGCTCTCCTTAAGTTTAGAAATGGTTTTTTTCTCAACATTCTTTCTAAGTCAAAATTTTATTCTTGGATTAGTTTATATGTATTATATGTAATAGTTTATTTAATATTTTTTCTTGTATTAGTTTATATGTATTTTATGTAGAGGAGCCCCGTATACGCGCCCCAACTATAGGTCATTGCAGTGTGAGGGGATCTGTTGTACATGGTCGAGCTCATGATAGATCATGTAGCCCACCTAGAGTGTGTGTTCCACTTATAGATCCTACCATTGATGCCAATCAGAGTGTCAAAGGAAATTTTTTTGTCTATGTTGATCATGCTACCTATGGTGGACCTTCTTCACCTATTTCAAGTTCACCTCATACATTTTTAAATCCTCTTTAAAATTTATGTGTTTATATCTTGAAATTGTCGTTAATTTTTAAATTGTCTTCAACTGACGTGTTTGAATTTAATGTATATTTTATTATGCTTCTAGTTTTTTAATTATATATGTTAAATTATGTTTATAATTTGCATGCCCTCAGTAGGGCAAAGCTGACGATCACAGTGTAACATGGATCACATGAGAGATGCATAACATCTATTGGCTTGTAAGGCCCTAAACCAGGTCTAGAGGTGTTTTAGCCAAGCAAATCCTTGTACTACTGGCCCTTTCAGCAGCAGCCTATAGAGCGCAGACTAAGGTGTCACCTGAAGTAGTATGGTAGGGTGCTAGAACCATGTTTCCGCACCCTAGGGATATCTAATGAGCTTCTGGAGGTTCACGGTCTAACCCGTTGCTACACGCACTTGCTACACCTTCGCAACTTGCGATATTGCTTCCACGCAGTCCTATGCGGGGTGAAACCCAAATAATACCAAAGTCCCTTGCTATTTTATATGTTATTATCCTATTACTTAAATTTTTTATGTAAGACTAATGATTATTACAGCATATGTAGCAATTAGATCAGTGTGTGCGATAAATCAAAATAGTATAAATGTAAAGAAGGTAATGCATAGCAGATACATAGAAATAGGAATCAACTTCTCTTTATTAATCTTCAATCCGAATCACAAACTCGACACTTTCCTATGCACTCAGCTACATGGGTCCACGCACTCAGCTGCAAACTCTACTAGGCCTCTGCGCATTCAGCGATAGAGCCTCTTCCTACTACTATGACCCAATACACTTAGAATCCTACTCTAAGCTCAAACCATTCGTATTATTCTCTCTTATTTCTTTGCTATCTTTAAAACTTAGAGCCTCGCTCTATTTATACAATCCCATGGTTTGCGGACCATGGGTAGGCCGACATGACTTTACATTACATTACATTACTTTACGGTAGACAACCCTATGACTTAACCTATACTTCGTGCTCCACGCCTGCAAATCGTGGAGTCTTACAAAAACTTTGACTAAAACATGGGCTTTGAGCCCCAAAACATGCTATGGGGGGATTCCATGCCCTACAAGCCCCCAACACAATCATCATCACTCGTCCTGAGTCACTTTGTTGGTGCAGTGACCTTGGCACGAAGCTCCCCCAACTAGTCCCGTACTGCTTGGAGGTCCACGATGCACTATTCTACGGTGTGTTGGACTTGCTACATTCTTGCATCTAAATCATCCATGTATGAATCATGTGCTTTCCTTGGTACTGTGTTATGAAACCAGCTCAAGGAAATATAGAAAAGATAGATCAACACCTTAGAATTCAACCTCTTCGAGGGGGCAGCCTCCTTTACATTACATAAATGAAAAATTCTTGGATGATACAAATGACAAAACCTCCTTTCTATATATAGGAGTCTAAGGAGTCACAATATAACCCA